>JAGXJF010000624.1:0-11292 GCA_019208055.1 Stipa capillata
CACCGGTATCTAGAATCTCCTTGTGGCTTTGGGAAGATTGGTCGCTTCCGGCCGGCTCGCTTGTGGCGGGTGTCGGATCGTTCCGCTTCGGTGCGTACGGCGCAGGTACCGTGCCACCGGGCCGACGAGTCCTTCGGCCCTTGGCGGCTTCTCGTTCCCCTAGTCACAGGTGGATTCCGGGTCCGTGACACCGTAGAAAATTTTGGCATGACCTTTGCTAAAATAACTAAAATCGAGTTTGTCGAACGTTGACAAAAGTTTGACAAAGCAACATTTTGACAAAACGTTGACAACTCAAGTGTTCACAAAGAGCAACACAAACGTTGCCTCGGCTCGATGGCCGGTACCACAAGCAATATATGAACAAATTTGTCAAAATGATCGCTCGATGGCGGATCACAAACCCTTCCGCAAATATTCATCTCATACGATCGATGTCGTAGCATTACACATTTCATTTCTCATTTCATATGATCGACGGAGGCAGTACATGACAGTTTAACACAAACATTTATATATGTATACATAAGCAACAGTCATATATAATTACACATATATATATATATGATTCTGCCTCAGTGCATAAGAAACATAATTACACATATATGAACCAATGTATACATAATTACACATATGTGATTCTGCCTCAGTGCATAAGAAATATAATTACTCATATATCAATTAAAGCAATGTACAGATCGAATTCATCTCACTGATCATAATAAACTAAGGTGAGATCTTGCATATATGGTTCATTAGAACATTGATTCTTCCTGAAAACTAGAGAGCTAAGCTATGGAGGGAGAGGTTTGGGGGGGCTGCAATTGAAGCAAATTTGGGGGAGAGCAAGCTAGAGGTGATGATCAGGATGATCTAGCTAGATTAGGAGGGAGAGAGAGATGGCAAGGGAGCTAGGGGAGGTGGGGGAAGATTTTGGAGGGCAGGAATTTACCAGGGGCGTGTACGGCGGCGGCGGACGTGCAGGCGATCGGCGAGCTCGCTGCTGGCCAGTGGAGCTACGACTGGCCAGCAGCGAGCTCGCTGATGCTTTTTATAGGGCAGGTTACCAGTGACGGGCACATATACAGGCCTGCCACTGGTAAACAACTTACCAGTGACGAGCCGAACGTGAGCCCGCCACTGGTATGCAGGCCAGGAGCAAGTTTGGCGGGAAATAGTATCGGTGACGGGCTCTTTGGTGCGCACGTCACTGGAGTATAACATATCAGTGACGCGCTCCTCTGTGCGCCCGCCACTAGTAATTGCTACGTTACCAGTGACGGGTAGTAATAGATGCTCGTCACTGGTAATTATTTACCAGTGACACGTGACAATTGACGCCCGCCACTGGTAAATTTTCGGTTTACCAGTGACGTGTTTTTTTTTGGTGCTCGTCACTGCTAAGATGGCTTCTATAGCTGTTTCTGCAGTAGTGGATACAAAGTACAAGGGAGTATGGCTAATCTAGTTGGGATCTACTACTAGTCGGAGGTGGATGTCAAGGTTGACCTTCCCTTCTACTTGCTCGGAAGTCTTCAGGCTAAGTTTCTGGCTTGCTTGTGATCTATCAAAAGCATGTCTTCTACTAAGGCTTGTCTAAGTCGAGATGTCTTCTCCATAGGGTCTCGAGGTCTTTATAAAGAGGGTATGTCGTACCAGGTATGGACTTGTCTCCGAGTAATACTCTTGTCCCCCTTAAACGTCATGATATACTTCCTTGCTTAACGAGTCCCGGACACCTGTGGGCAGTTTCCTTATCAGCCTAGATTCTCTCTCTGAGGTACACATCATCTCGGGTATCTAGGGCATCCCTAGGTCTTTGTGTATTCATATATGGATACTGTCGTCGTATACTGTAGAGTTGTACTACTCATCATCAAGCCTCCCATCAGTACATGAAATGAGGTTAAGATGGTTTAAAGGAATCAACCTAGCCGTAGAAAATGTGCCGACCGGGTGCCTTTCCGAGTAGTCGTGAAGACCCTCGAGTAGGATGTTTCGTCCACTCGAGCTCTTGTTCGTCCAGATCATCTAGTTGGGATATCAAGTCCATGCCAAGTGGCTCTGGGAGCCCCCGAGTAGGCTCATGTCCGAGTAGGAACTCTGGGTAGTCCAAAGGACGCTGGACTTGTGTCTGTGAATAGTGGTCATGGTGATCTCAACCGGCGGGTTTTCCAAAATTGGAATCGTCAGGGCGGAGATTTCGCGTAGTGGTGAGAATCTTTTCTCTTTTCTGCAACTACTTGCACTGACATAGGAAGCCGCAGCGCATTTTTCAGGGACATGTACCTGCCATTCTTGGATCTTTGTGCAAACTGCCTTGCATGCGAATAAAGCGGCTGCTCACATTAACTACGACAGGATGTGGAAGCAGAGATCATGGTCACAATCAGTGTTCGAGACTGTTGTGAGGCCAGTCATGTTCAGCAGTACTTCACCTTTATAAGGAACCTAGAGGCCCCCAAAGATGGCTACTACGTCTAAAAAGCCTTTGCTCCCTCTCGTGCCCTATGCCGTAGTTTCGTCGCCTTCCTTGCCCCCATATTCTCCCACCTTCATCTTCGGCCAAACAATGGGAAGGAAGAAGGGTTCTTCCAAGGCTACAGCGAGCTTAGGGAAGGGCACCAATGACAGTGAGAAGGACGCCGATGACTTCGGCCTCACCCCCTAGTGGTAATCCTGGAGTTCGCCAAGTCTGAGGTATCCGCTGTATACCTCGATAAGCTGGAGCACCTAGAATTCATCCCTCCTCGCACTCTAATTTTGTGCCTGCCGGTGGAGGGGCAGACGAATCCCAGTCCAGATACAAACTGGACTATGGTGTTCGCTGACTTCTTGTGATGTGGGTTTTGGTTCCCGCCATCAAGCTTCTTCCTCCTCCTCATCCTCGACTTCTATGGGATTGAGCTCATCTATCTCAATCCCAAATCCTTCATGATGCTAAGGGTCTTCGTGCACTTGTGTGAAGCGTACCTCAGCATTCGTCCCTGCCTTGACATCTTTGGCTACTTCTACAACCTTAAGAGGTTGTCGAATGAGGTCGTGGGCCGCGCCGGCTTCTGACTATGGGACGAGAAGAAGGATGAGTACATCGCCTTCACTAACAAGACCTCATAGTTGGGCTGGCACAAAAGTTGGTTCTACTTCCAGGCTCCCCCACCCGGAGACATCGAGTAGCATGGTCTGGCGCATTACCAGACTGATAGCTGGTCAAAGATGCCACACGAGACCCTGAGGCTCAAGGCTCTTGTCGCGGACATAACCGTGCTCAGGGCTCGGGATTTGACAGTCTGGGACATCGCTGAGGATTTCATTAGGCGGCGCTTGAGTCCCCTGAAATCGACAGTCTCGGCAAACTGCGAGAGAGGTGAGCCTAATGTTGCTTTTGTATCCTAGGCTAGATGTGTCTTTTTACTTACTAGATCTTCCTTCTGTAGTTCTCGATCCCAAGGAGCTCCTGCTCCGAGTGAAGTTCCTCTTTGAGTCGGCACCTCCTGAGGGACACATTAACATCCCTTTGCCGATAACGAGGATGGATCTCGAAGAGCAAAGGGAGATGCTATCAGTAAGTTCATCTAACTTTGGTCCTTGTTTTTTTTTCTGAGTAGAGCTAGCTTAACTGTAGTCATTCTCGAGTACAATGTAGCGTGTCGGCTGAGGAGCTGTTGACTCGGAGGCGGAGATCACGGGGGTGGCACGTGAGGATGACGAGGATATAATGATACTTGATACTGTGCCTCCACAACTCGAGTCTATGAAGGGGTCTACTCGGGTGCTGCTATAGCATCTCTGGAGGCCTCGTTCGTGTCAGCTTCTCTAGTCCCGCCTCCAAGTTCCTCCCCTCAGGTATAGTCGAACTGCTGCCTTTGCTTTACCTTCTCGTCTGAGTCGTGTCCTTATGTTGGGTTGTTGTGCAGAGACTGGAGGAGACCCGTCCAGAGGTGGTCGGCGCCTCGACTGAGGCTAGGCCAATTGAGGAGGAGGAGAGGATCTCGAAGATCGTGCCCCAGGCGGCTCCGGCCAAGAGGGCCATGAGCCTTCTGAAGCTCAAGGTCCCACTTCGCTTGAAGTGGCCAAGGTGAGTGTTGTATCTTCCCAACTCCTCTTTCGTGGGACTCTTTCCTGAGCTTGCTGGCTTGCCGGACAGCGAGCCCTGCGGCAAAGGCGGTTGACCCTACACCACAGGTCATCCTTCCTGTTCCAGAGGCCATCGTGGCGGTCACGGGAGCAGCCATCGAGCTCGAGCAGCCCCGGAGCCCGGAGCTCATCCAGTCCCTGGCCAAGGAGGCTAATGCCTCGTCCAAGGAGATTGATGCCCTGACCTCGGTGGAGGTCCCGCCCTCGATTCCAAGGATTGAGGGGTCTTCTTCCTTCAAGCTGCTACCGAGGCTAATGGAGCTTATCGGGGGTGGCCTCAACACGGCAAAGGCTGTGGGGCCCCTGCTGGAGGTAAGTGTAACATCCTCGATTTTTGAGGGCTTGAAATTTTTTAAAAAAAAAGAAAATAGGATGTGCAACTATGTAATATGCTAATATATATTTTTATTGGATTTTATTTCAAATTAATTCAAGGTTATGAATTAATTTGAGAGCAAAAAGAGTGTTTTTGATTTTTAATTTGATCATCATTTGAAAATTTGCTCCAAAAATATTTTTATTGAGTTCCTTATGCTCAATTGATCTATTAGAATTTTTCTGGAATTTTTGGAAGTCTTTTGGTATTTTTAAAAGCCTCCTTTGAATTTCTGGATTTATTTTATTTTGAAAATAGTTTTTTTTCTTGAAGTCCTGGGCCAAAGGCCCATTTTGTCCCCCTCCTGGGCCGGCCCATCCGGCAACCCCTCTTTCCTCTTGGGCTGCCTCCATTTCCTTTCTTGGGCCACCCTCTTTTTCTTTTTCTTTTTTTCCTTGGGCCTCCTCCCCTTTTGTCCTTCTTGGGCCGCCTCCTTTGCCCTTCCTGGGCCGCCTGAGGCTGGCCAAGCAAGCCACGGCTGCTCCAGTGCAGCCATCACACGACGCGAGCGCGCCGCCGGCCGTCCGTCTTCCAATTAAATCCCAGATTTCTTGCTGCCCTCCATAATTCCGATTAATTGCCATGTAATCAGTGCAATCTTGCCTCTTCCCCTCCCCTATTTCCCCTATAAATAGGATCCCCTTCTCTGTGATTCTTTTCTTTGCTTTCTTCACCCAAAATTTCTTCCACCCCCATCTCTTCTTCTTCAACTCCGGCGACAACTCCGGCGAGGAATTCCGGCCACCACGACGTCCCCCACACCGAGGAGCCACTGCTAGGAGCTTCCCCACGCCGGCGCGCACCTCGTACCGCAAGAACCTAGGAGCTTCTTCCTCTCCATCAACCGAACCGCGAGCTTCTTCCTCAACTCCGACGATCTCTTTCTCTCCTCGTTTTCTTCACCCACGGTGAGTATCTCTCCAATCCCTCTCCGAGGTAATCTCCCATCAACCCATAAAATATTTTCCCTCCACCAATTTCGGCCATCATCCACCTCCTTTGTGCAGCCCTTGCTTGGATCGATCTACTTTGCCCTCTGTACTGTAGCATGAACAGTACACACATGAACAGTACTCTCTTGTACACTAAACCCTAGGCCAACCTTCTGTCTAATTTTTAGATGCATCCAATCTTTGTCTGATCTTTGATCTTAGGAGTAAAATAGAATCGTTAGGACCCCATGAATCCAATGGTGCAATCAGATTTTTAATCCGACCGCTGGATTTTGAATTATATTTAAATTTGGATGAAATTTGACCTAATTTCATGATATCTTTGTACTAGATGATTATTTTGGAGTGAATCTTTTTCTGTAGATTACTATTATGATAGGGAGTGATTCTGGAAATTTTCATAATTTTTGACCTAGTGTAGAATTTCCTAGAATTAAAATACGCTTTAAATTAATTATTAAAAATGGAAATGCTCTCTGTTATTTTTATTAAATTTTTGTTTAGGATTAGAGAACCCTAGAACTCATTTAGCATGTGACCTAAAATATTTTTCCTGCACTGGTTTGAGCTATAGAAATCAAGATGTGTTCTAGATCTATTTAAAATTGATATTTAAATTCTGTTTTAGCAATAGTTTCTTTATAAATCTGTTTTAGCTATTAAAAATGCATGTCCAATACCCAATAAATCATGTTATGTTATATGAATGATGCCAAGTCATGGGAACCCATTTGGCATGATTAAATAATATTTTACCATGCTTTTAGTGTAAATTTCATGTTTAGAAAAATAGTTTTAATTACTTAAATTATATTTCTAAAACATTTGCAAACATGAAATGTCTCTGGAATTGTTATGATATCATGTTTATCCAATTGTATGATTTATTGATGTTAATTAGTATTTTCTACTTAATTGTTACACCAAAAATGTTAGAAAATGCTTTAATTAAATAATGTTCAGATTAAAAATTATTATTAAATCATTTTTGGTACTTTTCTACTACTGTTAACATATTCCAAGATGTTCCATGTTTAATTAGTTCATGTTAAGGGTAGAGAATGGCTTTTAGCTTAATTTCTAGTCTTTAAAATAATAGAAAAGCATGTGTAAATATAGTTAGATGTTGTTAATTTGTTCTTTACTGTTATTAACCATTATAAATATTTAGGATTCACCTAAATATTTATTTTTGGTTAATTGTGATTTGTTTTGTCTTCTTATCATGTTTACTAGCATGTTAAGGTGAATGCTATGTGTGGATATAAAATACCCGGTAAGGGATATATGCTATATATGTTGTGTTTATGGTTATAGCCAATCCTAGAAGACCCATTCTTCTTCGCGATGACGCTATCACGCCATCGTTCCATTCCACCTCATCTTACCTTCGTCATGCTTCTCTCGTGCTGCTTTTCGGAGTGTCTTTTGAAGTCGGTGTTTATTTACTTTGCTCGTTGCGTTGCGTCCATAGGGAGTGAAGAGACCGACCTGATGACCGAAGCAGCTGAAGAAGGAAAGTACTACCACGAAGGCATGCCTCCTTTTCTTGATCATATTTGATCCTATATTTTTGAAAGTCATTAATATTTTGTCTTTTACAACCATGCATGCTGTTTTAATCCAGTAGCTAGCGTGTCGATTGACACACCTTTACCTTTCCGCTTGTCGCCATGTTGACTTGATACCCTGAGTAGATTAATAGGTTTATTCTGAATAGAGTAGAGAATTGCTTAGCCATGCTCAATTTCATCTTTAGGTTGTTTTTACTTGCCTCTACGGAGGAATGAATTTCGGATCAATGATCCTTGTTGGAACTTGTTGAGCTCACTGAGCTAGGGCCGGATGCCCGATGTTTTCCTTCTCTCTCTAATCCTCCTATTCTATTCTGGGTGAAACTTACCATCTAATATGGTGCGGGCGGCAGTTGAATTAGTGTTGAAGGAGCATATGGTTGTCCTACCCGCAGAAGCTGGTTTAAAGAAATCATTTGTCGTCCGTACCGCATAAGGCCAAAGTCATGTAATTGGAGAATTGTGTCAATAGTACAACCACATGCTATATGGGCACTGGCTTGGTTAAGTAGGTTAGTCGAGTCTTGGTGTCGACATTGCCGTACCGCAGAAGGGTGGACGTAGCTACGAGGACCTCGGCACAAAAGGGGGCCACGCAGGGTAAGCAGGTGTATGCTCCTCCATGTCGAAACCTAGAGGGCATGTCACATCGGGATGAAACTAGCTAAAAGACCTCGTCACAATCTCCCTGCCGGTACACCGATGGGTGTGTACTATGCTGGCGACAGCTAGTGGCAACAAGACGAGATTGTGTCGTGTGGGTAAAGTGTACACACTCCGCAGAGAAAACTAATCGATTAGCCCTGTCCACGGTCATGGACAACACATGCCTCATTCTTGATGAAAAGGACATGTCCCTCTCCCTCTTGCTCTTCCCTCTACCCCTTTGCTGAAGAATCCTATAGTCGAGCTAAGGCGGGAGTCCTTGCTTGAGTGTGTTGGTCATGGACCACACCTGTTGAAAATCATCCCTGATAATAAAATTGTTTTATATCAAAATGCTACCTTCGAATCTATTTAAGTAATTTAACTGAAAGTTTGCTTTATGCAACTAAGCCCTAAAGCCTTCTTTTGAAGCCTTGCATATAGTATGGTAGGACCATCTGCTGTCAGGTGGCTTGCTGAGTACGTGAAGTACTCACTGTGCATGTGTTTCGTGGTGGTGTGCAGAGGATTTTGCTGAAGAAGGCGCCGATGAAGACTTCTTCTATGATGATCCTGAAGAATAGGTCGCGTGGGCTTCCGTCAATTTGCCTGTGGCACGGATGGAGCCGCTTCGCTTTTATTTCCGCTGTTTGCCTCTGATGTAATAAATGTCGTTAAGACATAGTACCTTGTAAGCCATGTGGCATATTGTGCTCAAGTTAAGTTTTTAAACTTTGAATGCATGCAATGTTATTCATTTCGCCTGTGTATCGTCAGCGTAATCCTAGACTGACGAGGATATACACGTCTAGTAGTTGAAACTAGACTCTCACAGTAAGGAAATAAAATGTTAGTCTTAACGTATCTGTATTGAAACTAACTTTTGAGTTGTAGCTTGCAGTGTCTCCGATGAACTCCCTCCGGTTGGAGGTCCAGAAGCTGAGGGAGCAACTGGGCCAATCGGACACCACGCTGGAGAAGGAGAAGGCCCAGTCTGCAGAGTCAGAGAAAGCCCAACTAATTGGCGAGTTGTTGGAGGCCCAAGCATCCTTGTCCTGGATGAAGTCTCGGGTGTCCAATCTTAAGGATGACCTGAACTCTGCCCTAGACTTGCTCAAGAACGTTCTGACCGAGGTTAGAATCGTGGTCCACCTGGTGGAGAGCTACATCTTCCGATTTGGCAGAGCTGACGTGGTCCCTTAGTGACCTCAAGCCGACGTTGGAGACCCACATCTCCCTGCAACTCTTGTAGGGAGTCCAAGTATCGGTGGCGATGGCTTTGTCTCTACTCAAAGCCTGTCACCCAGAGATGGACGTCGGCGCCCTCAAGGACGAGCTCCCGGGGGCGAGCACGGGAGAGACCGAGAAGCTTGTGGCGGCCATGATCGAGGCAGCACAGTTTTTTGTAGATAGGCTAGAAGTGCAAACCTCTTGCATAAATAAAGCCTCAAGTTTTTGTCAATACTTGTGTTATATGTGATTCTTTTTGTTCGTTAACGTGATGTTAGGACTTGTTGGGAACATGGCACTAAGGGTTTCCTGACAGCGTACAACACCTAGTGTTTTTTAGTTTTTTCCCTCGGCTCGAGTTGAAAGACTTTGCTACGAGCCAGGGAGTTTAGTTGATCCTCCATAGGTCTAAGTTGGGTGGGGGGGCTCAGTGGCCCTGTGGCACTCGTAGAAGTGATAAGGAACCTTTCTCTGTCTCGTGGGGCCGCAGCACGGACTTCCTTCGTTTTGCAAGGACAAAGACATAAGCATTTGTATTTTACATGGTTGGATAACTTCTTAGTGTCACTTACCCGAACTAGGGCTACTCGGAGGTTCCTTATGGAGGCCTTACTGAAGACTTGGTGCTGAGCGGTTTTGTTGAATGTGTTATACTTTGTACTTTATATATTTTCTTTGGCCTGAGTTGGAAGACGTTGCTGCTAACCGGAGAGTTTAGTCAATCGGCCTTAGGTCTAAGTCGAGTGGAGGGCTCAGTGGCCGCCGGGCACTCAGAGACGCGGTAAGGGACCTTCCTCTGTCCTACGAGGCTGCAGCTCAGAATTCCTTCCCTTCGTGAAAAGGAAGACTTAGGTTCTCTATATGACACGCTCTCGTAAAACTTGTCAATACCTTGTACCTATCCAGCCCCCGACTAGCTATAAGAGAAGGAACACTCAAATAGGCAGTCAAATAAATACTAACTGAATGAATGGGTACAACTTGAAATGAAACTAAGTGATCAATCACCTTGCCACCTTATGGGCTCCAGGTCCAGCTTGTTCGGGTGCTCATGCTAGGTAGAAGTACCCAAAGTGGCTCACCACTGGTAATCCTGTCGTATGGGTGCTGGTCCTTTGGAGGAAGGGAGGTGAAGTTGCGGAGGTGTGCTGATAGCCGTGCGGGTGACACAAAATGATATCTATACATACTTTACCTTTGGTACTTACACATAGAACTTCTGGATCTAGTCGATGTTCCAGGAATTGTTGAGGACTCGACCATCCTCCATGGTCAACATAAACGACCCGGGGCGAGTCGACTTTGCCACCCTATAGGGACCCTCCCATTTCACGGATAGTTTGCTGCTGTTGCTCTAGTTCTGAATGAATAGGACCAGATCTCTGACTCAGAGGGTGCATTCCCTACACTTTGGTCGTGGTAGCGCCGGTGGGATTGTTGGTACATGGCTGATCTTATCAGTGCTTGAGTCCTCCTTTCCATGATGTTGTTAAGGTCATCTTCTCTTCGGTGAGATTCATCCTTGTCAGCGAATAATTCTACCTAAGGAGATCAGAGCTTTATTTCACAGGGAAGCATGGCTTCGGCCCTGTAGACTAGAAAAAAGGCATTTCATCTATTGCCCGACTAGCGGTGGTCTGGAGTGCCCATAACATAGTAGGCAACTTGGAGACCCATGCTTTGGCATGGGCAGATATGCAGTCGAGAACGCAGGTCTTTAGGCCTTGGAGTACGAGTCCATTGGTCCATTCGACCTGTCCATTGTTCTAGGATAGTATACAGATGTAAAGCAGATCTTGGTGCCAAGCTCCTTGCAATACTCTATGAATGCCACGCTGGAGAACTGTGTACCGTTATCGGTGATGATCCTACTAGGAACGCCGAACCGGGAGACGAGGTTTTTCTGATGAATTGTTTGGCGGCTTCCGAGGTGATCTGCCCGACTAGTTCAGCCTCAATCCACTTGGTGAAAGTATCGATAGCGATGAAGAGGAACTTGGATCCCCTAGGTGAGACTAGGAAGGGCCCTACAATATCCAGCTCCCATGTTGTGAATGCCACAACAAGGGTATCATTTGTAGGGCTTGAGCAGCTTGGTGCACGCATCTGCTATGAAATTGGCACTGATCGTAGCGCCTAACCATCTCGCTCGCGTCATGGAGAGCTGTAGGCTAGTAGAAACCTTGTCTGAAGGCCTTTCTGATCAGGGTTTGAAAGGAAGCATGTGCTCCATAGACCCTCCCCCCGGTGTATCTCTTCAAGTAGTTTGATACCCTACTTCTGAGAGATGCACCTCATGAGCACTCTGATGAGAATGTGGCCCAACCTTTCGGTGAGACGAAGGTACACTACTACAGAAAATATCAATACTGACGGG
>JAGXJF010000625.1:0-141964 GCA_019208055.1 Stipa capillata
ATTTAGTTATATTAAAAATATGGTACTAATTAAAACTTTGTGAGCTTTGCGCCTCTTCTCGTGTATTCCACCCAAAAGTTTTGCAAATAATAAAAGCTTGCAATAGATATTCAAACAGTGGACATGGATTGAAAAATATTAGCAACTGCGAATGATCCGTTTGAAACGATTGAGAAACCCAATATTCAACCAATTCATATCCAGCAATCCGTAAGAGTTTTAAAAATCGATATAAATCTCCACCAGTTTGAAAGGACATTGGAATTCATTTACATGTCCGGAACCAAAGGACTACAAAACATTATAATTAGATCGGTTTTGAAATAAAGATCAACCATGAGTTGTAGCCCTAACAAAATCCTGAAAAATCAGATATGTGAAAGCAGTAGTTCTGCAAAATTAGAACAAAACTTTGAACTCAACCTATTAACCCTAAGCTCCACAAAAACAGTAAAGAAAATCAAAATAAAAAAAAAAGACAAAATCTCTTACAGACCTTACATGGTCTCGTGGAGACTGCTGCAGCTCATTCTTCCACCTGGCGAACATGCTCACAACCGCAATTACCTTTTCTCCCCACGTAGCTGGCCAGCAGTCCTCTTCTTCTCCATGTGCAGCAGTACCCCACGAGCCATATATTTCCCCCCAAAATTATCCTCCCCTAGATCACGCCCCGAACCGCCGGCTCCGAGCTCGGCTCCCTCGCCGGCTCACCATTGCCGGCTCCGTTGCTCCCTTTCCCCGCGCGCGCCCTACTGTGGCCTGCTAGCCACCGGCCAGATCCAAGCCGACGCTACGCTGCTCGCCTTCAGGCGCGCTCAAGGTACCGAGCAGCCGCCCGCCCATGAACATCGCTCGTTGACAAACGCCACCAGGCCGGAAGCGAGTCCCGGTAGCGCGCCCTCCGGTGCACCGGCCAGCTCCTAGCCCCGCAATAGCCATACCTACCACTAACAAGCCGAGACCGCTTCCCCGGGAGGGTTCTGCGCCATCGGTGCAACCACCGGGGCACACCCCACCCGTGCGCCATACCTCGCCGGGCGCAATACATCCTCCCCACCAGGGGTCCCACGAGCTCTCGGCTCCCCCACCGTCGGCGCCTCTGCCTCCGCCCCCCCAAAGCTAGTGCCGCCGGCCTCCCAAAGCTACGGTTGCCGCAGCCTCTTATCCTTTCCACTGCAAGCGAGCACGGCCTCTTCGGTGAGCCCCATTTTTTCCTTCTGTCTTCTTCTGCAAAATATTTCCGATCTGATTCGGTTACGACCTTGCCTTGTATACCTACAGCTACAAATTAAACTGAGCATATAGATTGATTCGGGATGATTGGGGTAATACGGAAGATGTCATGGGTTTTGTTACGGTAGATGGGGCGAAATCCAATTTCTGGTGCATGGCTATATGTGGTGTCTCGTGCTTGATACTTAGCCCTAGACGATAAAATGTTCGTTACTACGTGTTCTACTCTAATCCCTGTGGCAATCGACGCGTACTGATACCTCTAAGTTGGTACCTCAGGAGTATATGGACAAATTACAAATTATGCCAATACAACACTACAAATATTCGTATTGATAAACAGCAAGACAGACAAAACAAATTAAATAAAATAATTTTTACCCTGTTGCAAGCGTTACTGGGGATTTAATAAGAGAACCTGTTTCAGAACACTTCCAGACTACAATGGACCATCCCCCAAAAGAAATAGCTTCTTGAGATCCTTGGCCGCTGTCTGAATACAAGTAGCCAATGTAATCAGCATATCAACCCCATAGGCTGAGACAAGAAAAATCTCGGAAAAAGAACATTGGAGCCCCCCCCCCTCCCTCCCCCTCTCCAAAGTCAGGTTATGAAACATTACGAAATAAGAAAGGAAGTGTCGAAGGTTTGATTTCATATAGGGAAGACACGATGGACCAAAAAAGGGTTGACAAAAGGGTTCCAGGCTGCTGGTTGGAGTAAAAGACAGAAAAGGGCATCCAGAGATACAGGTTGTGAATAGTACAGAACAGTTTTCTTAAAGACAACCATAGACAGAACACATTATCAAGTGAGAAAAATATTAGCCTTAACACTTGAGGGAGTGATGAAAGGATATGACATGGTCGAGCCATAACATTATGAAAGTCTGGGACACCTCGCTCAGCTTGAAGGGATAAATTCAATCTTCGTCTTCCTTGAACATAAATGTTCCAATCTGTTTTTCAATCTCTGCAAGTTCTCCTCCTTCATTTTGTACAAACCTGCAGTAGTTGTTAAGTATTTAAATAATACTTACAGTACAAAAGAGTATGACCACCAATTATAATTACAAAATCGCAGCACTACAGAAGCAGTTCCTCCACGACTGGCCCCGACTGTGATAATTCGATGGAATGTGTGAACAGCACGCTGCTAGATAGGCGTTGTTGGTCTCTGGCTGTTGTAGCCCGTGAACGTCAGGGTTTGTTAGGAGATAATTGATTCAATCATTAGAGGAGTTAAGCTGTCTCCGCTAAATAGGATCGATTCAAGGCTTTTAGAATTGCCAATGGCCAATCGTTTGATCTAATGCCTTCCCTATGCTTGACAAGCCCCATCATGTAGCAAATTAGCTAGTAATATAATGTAGTTACTGCCACACTTAACTTGAATTTGATACCGTTCATCAGCAGTAAGTGTTAAGGCCATTTGGTATTCGATAATGTGTAGTAAAATAACCGTTGGTCTGATACTTGGTAACCGAAAATAACTTTACGAATCTCAATTACATAATGGTCAGACAACTTAAGTTTGGTTAAGGATAACTAAAAAAACGTTTAATTGCAATTGGTGTTCTTTTAGATGCAAAACGACTTAACTATCCTGTACAACATAAATATATCTAAGCAAACTCTACTGCATCCACCGATGCTCATCGTTGACGGCCAAGTTAGTATTACAACTGGTTTTGAATGCTTTTATGCTAGCAGTAGCGTGTCTACCATGTCAGAATAAAGAAGTAATAATTTAACAGCTAAGCAACTCCTTATATACATGAGCTCGGTTTAGAGGACAACAGAATGAAAGCGTAGCCATATGCTCAATAACGACAGTAATGTCACTATGACCAGATGTGTTCAGTTATAGATTGCCTATCCCATGTTCTACACCATAGTTGCATTCCACAAATGATTATCATAGGATGAGCCATAAATTCTAACCATGATAAACAGCCTTTTCCTAATAACCCATCACCATCCCATGCAGCATCCATCCCCTAGGTCATCAAGAATTAATAATAATAGTACAACTAAAACGAGCAAGAATCTACGGAATAAAGACCAACTGCACCTAAGGTATTAGTACACTTATTTTAATCCATCGTAGTTGCTCCACGTCAAGCATCCCATACATTTGGCGTTTCAAAACTGGTTTCTTAGCATTGCTTTTCCCTGTGGAGGTCACTTGCTTCTTACAGCGTTTAGAGTGTGCTGAAGTTCCACGCAGAACCTCTTACTTCCCCAGCAACCAGGCCAGCTCCATGGCCTGGTGATTATAATTATTCCAGTTGTGTGTAATCCTTGGTTTTGCTATTAATCCAATTGAAGGGACACTTGAGGTTGTAATGATTGGCTGATCTGTGCTGGAACCTCATTAGTATGGTCGGTCGTGCTTATTATGCAGATAAGCTAAGGCTCGATACTTAACCTGATGGCCTTTTAACTTGAACCTATTAAAGTGAGATGTGAGCCGCCAGACACCGAAGGTGTTACCGAGGCACCAACACTACGGTCTATGGGGGAGAATAAAGTTATCTCAGAGATGGTGGGGGAGTATCTTGTGAACTCCACCAGGGTTCACCTTATACCCAGACGGAGGTTGAAGCGGCGGTGAGAAGAGAATCGAGGGGTTACGAGACCTAGCACTACGGTAATTGGGGAATAAGTTCGAGACTAGCGTGGAGCTCACAACTGCATCCAGCAGGTTTGCACTCCTTACCCGAGGCTGCACTGAGCGGCCGGTGGAGACCCGAAGGAAAGCGCGTAGGTCCACCAACGAAACAAACTACGATATAGGAGGTAAGTCTCAGAGACTGGGGGGAGTAGTGTGAACTCCACCAGGGGTTTGCACTCTTATATCCGAGGTTGGTCGGCTCGTTGGTGACGGTTAGGCAGGGTGGCCATGAGATGAGTAAGGAGGTGTGCCATGAAGATGGAGTTTGAGCATGTGTTGCCGTGAGAAAAGATTGATGATTTTTAACAAGGGTGTAGGCCATACCCAAATAAATTGGAACTGATGACATTCCGTATTATTATAATATGTTTGTGTATGCTCGTAATTACTTTTATCGTCATTGGTTTATCATGCTATGCTCTTGCCACACTATGATATTAAATTCTGTAGTTTATGTCTCATTCATCTCTAGTCTGTAACTTGAACTGTTAATAAAATGCGAACCATTTATCAACTTGTCCAAAACCTTGATTAATGGACCAGTTTTTACTTAATCAATATAAAGCAAGCTGCGAGTACGGTGGTTGTACTCACCTAGGTCCCTAGCAGGTTCTTGGAGCAATTGAGTTGACGTCGCTGCTGGATTTACCCTTTGGTTTCGATTTCCTCGGGATCTTTGTTGCGAGCTGTTTGGAGGTGGTTTCCCCACCATCTCGGGACATTTTCTGTTTTCCTTCCGCTGGCTATATTGTAAATAATGTATAATTGTTGATCGACTTCCGGAGTCGCTATTATATATATGATTATATAAGTCATTCTTAGTAGAGAATTTGTGCCTGTGTGTTAATCAAGTGTACTTGCGGATCGTGGTCCATGTTACAAGCGTGTAGTGATGAAGTATGTGGACACTGTGCAGCGGTATATTGCGTGCTAGGATGCGTTCTGTGTATGGAGAGGTGAGGAACCAATAGTCCGCGTTTCGCCTTGGTGAGTCGATCAGGGGATCGTCCCGTACCGCTAAGCCTCTACCGACCGTACGCCTCGCGCTGACGGCAGAGCAGAGCGGACTCTCCGAGTAGCATCTCGGGCTACGGTAGGGTTGAGCGGGAGCATATCCCGGGACTCTAGTCCTCCTCATGACTATCGCGGAGCGCCGACTTCATCACGTTGCGTCTTACCCCTCACGGATCTGGGATCATAATATGTGGTTTGGGGAAGATGGTCGCTTCCGGCCGGGCCCGCCAAGTGGCGGGTGTCGGATCGTTTCGCCTTACTTGGTGCGTTACGGCGCAGGACCGTGCCAACCGGAGACGACGAGTCCTATCGGTACTGGCGACTTGCGTTCCTCCAATATATGGGGACTCGGGTCCGGACAGGTAAAGCCTGAATTTGCTAGTTTCTTGAGTCCATAGAAAAGCCTTTGTACTATCAAAAGAGGGAATGAAGCAGTGATGCTCTGTGGAGGTTCTAGTGCTCAATGCTAGGATTGTGGGACAGTGGCACTCATGCTTGAGGTAGTGGCTGTGCGTTACCCGGGTTTAGGTCCGGATACGTCTCCCGTGTTTTACTGTACCGATTCCCTGGATCAGTAGTCGGTAACCACAAGAAAAATTGATAACATCCTATACAATACGAATACCTTACATAATAAACCCATTATGGTCTAATCAACAACAGTGCCGATTGGTCGAATAGAAAGTGTAGCAGCGGAAATAAAAAGACAAAGCGCGATTATTGACACGCATCAATATGCCATGTACCCGGACAGGCCAAATGCACTAGGGAGAGAACGGCCTAGCTCTACGTGGTCGCAGATATCTTCCTCGGAGCATCACTCATCCTTTCATCTGGCCAAATCACACAAGCGAGCGGGAGACATTGAATGTACTCGCAAGCTCTTCCCTAGGGGAAATTAATGATGGGCATGTCATGCAAAGGGGTATCTCAAGGAAGAGCTCATCCTAGAGTTTCATGTGTGCGGAAATGTAAGTTGTCAGTTGTGAATAACACTAACAGTAATAGATTGAAAGCGAACTTGTAAAACAACGATCCCACGTATCCATCGTTCCTCCGTGGTAGCCCTGATACCTCTCCTTTATTTCCTCCCGCGGGATAGCTCGCGCTCATCACCGCGTACCCTTCGGCTTCGCTCACACCACCCCGGCGGTGTAGCCGCCTTCCTTCAGCAATCCTAGCGACCAATCCGGGGTAGCGTAAATATGATACGTGAGCGCGCACATCACCATGCCCACAGGTCCTAATCCCATTTCCCGCCTCTTTGCACAAACAAAACATATCATACCAGTGTCATGTCGGCCTTACCAGTTCATGTCCCATGACCCGAGGACGGGCTAGATTCGAATAGTTTTTTAAACACACCATCTGCAGAGGTTGGTACGGCTCGTACCCACGATGTATAGTTCCCCCGGGCATGCTAACCGGTCGCATTGTTCCAGGGTTTGACAACGAGACCCTTCTCCGTGTGCATGCGAAGCCGGGACTCGCTAGGAGGACTACCCGATCCTCTGTCACACCAATGACAGGGGTGGGAAACTCTCCGCCCTTTGTGTCGGAACATGTTCACGCACGCTGTAAGACCCCTACTAGAGCTTTACACCATCAAATACGGTAGACCCATGAAGAGCTGTTCCCTAGCGCCAGTCCCGTGGACGATCCCTCTAGGGTCCTACCGGATCCACTAGCACTTCAACCAACTTTCCCACGGATTCCGGGTACGGCATTAGACTACCACCGGTACCCAGGTTCCAAGTCCTTACCCATAAGGTACATGTGGACGTGACGGTGAGGGAAACGATTACAGCTGCACTTAGGTTCGAGTCTAACTGATTCAAGCGGGACTCCATCACCAACCACTCCACGGGTAGCTACCGGCTACCCGACCCTTGCCTTCACGCACAGTAGCAAAACCCAGGCCTACTCTACATCCTCATAAACACCCTTAGCATTCCCGCACGGATAATCAAAATCTTCATCCATTTCACTTGCGGGGTTTTCACAAAACTGTTCCTTTTAACAAGCATGTTCACTCGGCGCATCGTATAAAAACAGCCGACAGGGTTTTGATCCCATATCCCTATCCCACGTACTTTTCCAAACTGTTTTACAGAGAGAAGGCTAAGCACAGCTACGCTATATTCCTACTACCTTGCCGGTCGATCTCGACGAATAACTAATCCTAGGGTTACAAAGAGACGGATTCCCAAACCTACGGCATATGAATCTACTCGGCAAACTTAAAACATAAAGATCGCGTGATAATTAAAATAGCATGCAGGGTTTCGCAACAAAATAATTAAACGTGCACAAATACATGGATTCGACACGTTCAAAATGAGGGGGAAAGCTTGCCTCGGAAAAACTCTGGTCCTGTCAGTGATCTGGCTCGTGAAGGGTGACGTTCGGACCTCTCGCGGCACGTACGGCCACTCAGATAAACATACGTCGAAAAGGAACTCGGCGCAATAAGAAGAGAGCGATAGAACTACGAATAAAACCCAACAGAATAAAATCACAGAAATGACGGTGGTTCTCCGGGTCCGGTAGAGGACTTGTGTTACCTAGGGTTACTTGAATCCTAGGGCTACGAGCTTCTATGGATGCAATGTTGCTGGGGGAATTTTAGTTTATCGCGCAGGAGGAAGACATTTTGATGTACTCTCCAGGAATTCATCACTGATATTGTGTGCGTGATTTGCAGGACGAGGAACTTTAACACGACTGCACACAATTCACTAACACCCTGGTAACTAAGACGCATACTGCTAAACGTAGAACAATTGACGTGTCTCTGTGAACATAAAAAGATGGGATAATTTAACTTGAAACAGTTGGAATTATATATCATAATACAACGTGACATGCGATCTAAAGAAAATAGGAAGAACCCTAAACTCTATTACTATGAGTTAGTTTATATCAAAATACTAAGTTTGAACATTAGCCGAAGTAAAAGCCTTCTGCAATGACGTGGTTGTAACCTGAAATAAATCACCCTAGCGATTAAACCTACTCGGAACCGGTTGGAATTTCCTTTTGGGTTGCTCCTGAGTGGCACTATATATATTGCATGCAATATACTTGCATATACGAGGATAAAGACTAGCTGACTAGACCCTATCAATCCCTAACAATTATATAAACGATTTTGCGTCTCGGTGTGAAGGATAGAGCTGATGCTTGGAATTTTTCTAGGGTTTCCATAACATAAGAGAAATGGGGTGCTAACCGTCGGCACTAGGGCATTAACAGCCTGGGTTAGGGTTAGCAGCTAACACGAATTATGAATCAGTGGACTTATGCTAATGTCGAACGTGCGGTTAGCCTTGATATAACTACTCAGAAGCCCTAATGTGCAATTAGGACAATACATCTAGGCATTTAAAGGGCTATTAGGAATGAGATGGATGGTATTAAAAGAGCTTAAACCGGCACCCGGCCAACGTTGAACTTACACAGCACCGGTCGGCAAGGGGCGAAAAAAATTGAGGCTGCGGTGTGGATTAAGTCTTAGCAGAATGAGGTGAACCAGAGTGCTAAAGGAGCTAGAAAGCCAGAGCATGCGGAAACCGAACTCAAAAGCTAAAAGAAAACAGAGGAAGGGAAAGAGGGAAGGGGCGGGCGGCGCATGGAAGATGGGTTTCCGGCCGCGGCGGACCCTCGCCAGAGGGCTATACTGCGCGGAGTGGAGGAGGAAGGTGGGGCGCACTGGATAGATGGGGTACGGCGGCGCCCGGCTTCACTGGGAGGACAATGGAGCCGGCGGCCTGAGCTACTGCGGGGGTTGTCCGGCGTCGAGGCGGCTCGGACCAGGCGCGGCAGGGGGCGGAAAGCCGGAGGCTGGCCGGAGAGTTCGGAGGTTGAGAGAAGCTGAGGCAGAGCCAGCTGAGGGGCGGCGGGGCTACTCCGCGTGCCATGGGTTCGGCATTTGGGGCTGGTGCTTCGGCATTGCTGCAGGTACAAAGAAAGAAGAAGGGCTAGATGGAAGAGGTGGAAGCCGGTTAATGAGCTGAGCTCAGGCAGGGGAGTCGCGTAGCTACTTGGCCTGAGCTAGGCGACGCGTCGGTTCGCTAGCTTGGGTATGAGGAAAGGAGCTGCGGGATTTTGCCACTGTTATAGCAACGAAGCGGCGGAGGTAGCTGGCAGGCGGCTGTTCATCAGCGATGCGGAAAGCGTTCGAGCTGCACAGCGCGACAGCAGGTACGAGGCTAAAGGAAGAGGAGAGAGGGAACCTGGGGCGCGGCGCAGCTTATGCAATCATTTCAAATCTTGAAATTTTATAAAAGTAAAAGTTTGTATTATTTCTAGAGTTCTCAGAACCGGACTCAATCTTCACATACCGGTCATTAGAATCATGTTTTGTTTGCATGAGCTGCACGGTTTCTAAAAGAAGCAACACACTAAATTAAACATGCTTCTTGGCGTTCTGGTTTTGCGCATCTGGGCAGAGGAAACGTAGAAAGAGAGGGCGCTTTCACTTAGCATGCGACCGGGTACTTACCCGTGGCCCCACTGGTCAGGTACTTCACTCTTCTTACCTGCTCCTAGTAGCGTTCGGGCAGCTCCTCACCAGTTCCTCTTACGCTCAGACAAAGAAACCGGGTGGCAGCGGTACTGTGGGAGGGGATTTGGGGCTTTGGTGTTAGCGCTCGGCTGCTCCGATTGGTGAAGGGGATGGGCTTGGGAGGCAACGGCGAGCACGATGGTGAAGAGGGTTCAGCTCTACGCAGCTGGTGTTGGGGAGTTTTGGGTGCGGCAGAGGCGATGTGGTTTTGTTCCGAGGAAGAGGGGCTCGTTGGGTTCGGCCACGGCTGATGGGAAGAGGGGAATAGGAAAGGTTGGGCGACTCGCTTGAGCTGGGGTGGAGGTAATGGCTTTGGGTGACGGACGGGTGCTCTGGCGGCCCATTTATAGGCGGGTGGCGATGGTGAGTTGGCTGTGTTGCTGCTCCGGCGATGGGACACATCCGGGCGGCGATGGCAGCGCGACCAAGGCTACAGGAAAAAGAGGAGGGCACCTGGGCGTGGCAGCGGTCTCGGGACAATCCACGCCGGCGAGCGGCGCGGCTTTGGGCAGCTGCGCGTGCGGTGTGTCGACGGGCGGCGCGGGTGTTCGGCGTTCGGCGCGGCGAGGGGAGCTCCCGAGGTTCTGCGATGAGTTGCGCTGGACGAGCTGATGGAACGCGTCATGGTGTTTCTCGGCGCTCGGCGCGTTGATGCAGCGCTCGGCGCGGCTTTGAGCGGTGCATGCGTTCTGTGGTGAGCACGACTTGGGACTGGACAGCTCGGCTGGCTGCGGTTACCAGCGGGGAGAGGGGAAACAAAAGGGACGCAGTGGTGTGCTGGACGACGAACAACGCGGCGAGCGGCGCGGCGATGCCGCGGTTGGCATGCCGATGCCAGTCGGGGCGCGCACTAGGGTGGCATGAGGTGTCGCTAGCTGTCCAGGAAGAGGTCGCCACGTACCACCATGCTACAGGATCCTTGGGGACATGCTTGAGATGGCAGGAGGGTCAGGCACTGGCTTGATACTGAACACTGCACAAGCTTGGTCGTATATGCTTGGCAGGCTTTGAAGCTCAACAGGATGTGATGGAACGTGGGGAGCCAGAAGGACTGTGGTGCTGGACATGCTAGGGTATAGAGGGGAAGCTCTGTGTTTGGTTTTGGTGCCTGGTCCTTGGAAGATTCATTTGTCCTTTCATGTGGGGAGTGTGTGCGTGCAAAGGCATCCGAGGTTGCTCGTCCTAAGCTTTTGTATTGGACAGGTTCATATTTTTTTGTAATTTTCAAGGGCCTAGAGATGATGGGATTATGGTGTAATTTATCGGAATTTCCAAAACATAATTTTAGAAGATGCAGTTCAATGTGCCTTTTTGCTCTAGGGTTTATTATTTCCGTTTATCAACATTTTTGAACTGGACGTTATTATTTTTATATTTGTGTTGTATATGTTATTAGATTGCATTCATGAGTTTGTTCATAATTGTTGGAGAGCTCGAGGAGTGATTGGCTTTTCGATTAGGGTTTTGTCGGAATTAGGAATTAAACCTGAAGGGAGGGATCGGGCCGAGGGGCTAGGGTTCCGGGGTACGGTAGGGTGGAGGGGAGTATGGTAGGTCTCCTGGATTCTCCCTTCCTTGCTTAGGTAGACTCCGGGGTGAGCTGTCGTAAGCCGTTTTAGGGTGTATATCGGTACTAATCCCACTTAGGATGCACATGACCTCTAGTTTAACGCAAAAAGTTTTTGTAAGCCCTAATTTTCGGGTTTTAGAAAATCGGGATGTGACAAAATACTTCTCACCTCTTCCGTTACAACGGAAGCAAAGGACCTCATAGCTTCCTTTCATACAGCCCTTCCTGCTCTCGCCTACAGCATTTCTAACCCGGATTAAAATCTTCTCTCTTTTATTTTGGTTTTAATAAAACCTCTTTTAGCTAGATATCCCAACCCATGGATATTCTACCTTCATACACCATCAGACACGATGGTCCCCTTTTCAAATATTTACCACATGAAATCTGTGAGTATTCCTTCCTTTTTCGAAAACCTACATTATACTACTGCAGGGCTAAGCTGGATACATACATAATCTACCCCGGGTTTCCGATAATAATTTCGGAATATGGAGTCCTTAGGGCGATAAGGATTTCAGTGTTGAGCTAGGGTTTACTAAGCATTGGTTATAGCTATACTACAAAATAACAAGTCGTAAAACATAGCATGCATGTTTCGTAAACGAGATATCTTTTTGTAAACTTGGGATTCAACATGATCAAGGGTAGAGAGCTTGCCTAGCAGTTCTGGGTCTTGATCCGGATGCGGGGATGATTCTGGTTCCTCCTGGTGAACGTACCTCACACCGTCAACTACACGTTTCAAAGAATGCCAATAAGAACCGAACGAAATAAAGTACTAGAAAAAAAATAGTATGGAACATATGCCGTGCTTCTGATATGCAAGAATAACTTGGAGGAAAGGAAAGTCGTTAGCTCCATATTTTATGCGTCTGAATGCTCATTGGAACTAGGGTTTCACGATTTACATCTTCTTTTGCTCGGAAACCCTAGCTTAACACGTTAGAGGGGGAGATAGGAAAAATATTTTTGAAAGGATTTGGAATAAGGTATAAGTCCAAAGAAATTTTTTTAAAAAACTTTGAAATAAAGAGCTTTTTGCAGTATCTTCTGTTCCAGCAAAGAGTATATGAAAACTAAAAATTTTGTTTAAGCCAAAAGGTGGCAAATATTTTTCTGATTCAAAGTTGTTTTGGGAGCTTGTCAAGAACCGGATGTTTTGGTGTTGAACCGGCTGAACCAAGCTAAAAAGGGTTTTCTAAAAGATTAAACTGGCGGTATTCTTATGGGCTCGGTGACGTCAAAGGCACCCGGGGCAGAATGCGCCTTCACTTACCCTGACCCTGGGCCCAGCCGACGGCTTAGGCCCACGGTCAGTGACCGGGAGGCGGCGTACTACTTCAGAGGGGAATTTTTTTATCCCGCGGCCCACTCGCCAGCTGAGGCAGAGCGGCTCAACTCGGTCCGCCGGCGGCGAGGGAGGGGCGACAGCGCTCCGGTGAGCCCTAGGGTTCTCGGCTACGGTGGCTTACCTGAGAAATTGAAGAGGGAATTTGGGTCGGCAAGGGAGGGGGAACTCGATGGTGGGGATGGATTTCCCGATTGCTACCCCTATTGCTCGGTTCCAACGGGTCAGAGGCGGTGGAAGGTCTTGGACGGAAATGGCAATTGGAGCTTTGGAAGAGGAGCTGGTAGCAGCTTTGGTTCGATGGGGCAAGGAGGGGGGTGTGTCGCGAGGAGCTAGGGATGCTGGCATGCCTTTAATAGGCTGAGCACCGAAGGCGGCGGGGCGGCAGCCGTGGTAGGCACGATGCATGGCGATGCGATGGCTCCGGAGGTCGATGCGTGGGGTCCTGAGGTGGTGGAGGACGCAACCGACATGGTGGCACACGACTGCAGGTTCCAGCGGCCAGGAGGTGATAGGTGGCGTGCTGATGCCGTCGAGCGGCACGGCTGGGCACGGTGTGCATGCCCTGTGCGCACAGTGCGCGTGTCCAGAGTGTGGGCACGCCTGTGCCGTGCGCATGGGTGCATGCCCGCGTGTCACAAGCCCACAACAGCTAGGGTATGCTGCACATGGGTGTTAGACACTGCATCTGCTGCATCGTGGTTGACGGAAGTAAGGTCACAGCAGCAGCAAAGAGAAGAGAGGAGTGAGCGTTGGTAGAGGCAATGGCTAACGTATAGATGGGGTTCTTGGTTTTCAAGCTTTTCAAAGAGGTCAACTAGTTGCCAGCTAGTGGAGGACAGGTACAAGGCAAATAGAAAAGCTGGATCCCGATGGAAGAGAGTAAAAAGGTGCTCAACTGAGACGTCAGTGTTGGCACAGAGTGGCACCAAGGGTTTCGTGAAATAGAAGAAAGGGTTTTACTAAGATGGATGAGAAAGGGGTGATCCTTGGGCTGGAATAGAAGTGTTGGCAAAGTTTTGGAAATATCTAGATGAGATTTGAATCCTGGTTTCAAGAGAGAGGGGGAATAGAGCAAAGGTGTTCAATAGGATTTCTGCCAAAGCTTTGAACGGGGCATATACATGTTTTTGCATATTTGAATTACTGGTACTGAGATGAGCATTCTGAAATTTTATGGAATTTTTATGAGCCTTATTTATATGAGCTGTAGTTCAAGGCTAGGTTTCGCTCCAATTTTAAATTGAATGCAATCAAAAATATTTGAACTGGACCCTCAAATATTATTTCATAAATGGGTGACAAATAGTTCCAGGAAGTTTCTGGAATTTTTCTAGAATTTTTGGGTAGAAGAAAACACATGCGATATGGATGTTTGAATTTCTGTCCGAAAAGAAAATCTTTTAGGACTCTTGTCGGGAGGTTAGGTTTTCATGTTTTTAGGGTCGGCAAGATGGGTAGGTGGTATTAGGGGTTTTAGAATTCCTTTTCAGCGGGATGGGATTAGCACCGGTAGGTTTGCCGCTAGGGTTTGTGCTTAGAGGATGCTCGTGCATATACGGTGCGTGTGTTCCAATTAGGTTTTAGATGCGCATGTGATAATGAGGTTACGAGTTGGGTTCATTGCACGACGGTGCAACCTAACTCAAGTGTTTCCATGAAATGATATGCTTCAAGAATAAGTTGGAGATCCAAATATGCACGCAGCATGATTGTAAAACGTATACGCATATATGCGTATTAGGGTTTAGGTTTTCGAAAATCAGGGTACTGAAAAACAGGGCGTGACACCCATGCACGCAGACGCCGAGATAAGGTAACCTTGACAAGCAGTGGCAAAACAGTGGAGGAGAAGAGGAGAAGAGGGCAGAAGTCAAATTGGCAATGGGCACAATACCTGGCGGGCGGAGCTGCCCGTACCCGATACCCATCTTCTCGGATTTACCCGTTTCCCATACCCATCCCCGCTCTTGGGCAGGGTTTTTACCCGTCCCTGGTACCCGTCGGGTACTGGGTACCCAACGGGTATCCGTACCCGACAAGAATAGCATCAATCACAAACCCGAGTAGGGTTTTTACCCATCCCCGGTTCCCCGTCGAGGTCGGGTACCCAGTACCCGACGGGTATTCGTACCTGACAAGAACAGCAGCACGGCTGCATGAGTGCCAAAAAATGAGGCAAATACACATTCAAATTTCACAACTCATAAGCTATGCAACAAATAAAATGGAGCAACATCATATTTAAGGTTCAAATCACAACTCCACAAGCATCAACAAACACAATAAGGAAGTTCATAACATAAACTTACAAGTCATAATCCTAAAAAGTGCATAATTTGGAAGTCCAAAGTACAAATAAAATAGTTGACATATTTGTTTGGCACGAGAAAAAAAAATCTACCCTGGGAGAAGGGAAGAGGGGAAGTGTATTTCTCTCATGTGCCGGCGAAAAAGAAAAGTATGCGGGCGTGCCAGTGCACCGTAGTACATGAAGAGAAGTGGTAGGGAAACATGTATTTCATTAATCTCGTTGGAGAAACAAAATTACAAGATCCCAATAATAAAATGAGCTCCGTGGCCTACTAGTGCGGCCTGCCTGACTGTGGCGATGTGCGATCTCCTAGTTCCCGGGGCCTCGGAAGGCTCCCAGTTAATTACTCCCACGGGTTGCACCGCAAGACACCTCCGATTAAGCCATGTGGTCGTCTTCGTCGTCTTCGCTTTGCGTTCTCCATGCATGATGATGGTAGTGGTGTGTGTGTGTGGGCGGCGGCAGAGCCCATGTCCTCGTCGGTACACGCGCCGCTCAAGACTTGGCTTTTGCGCTAGCCACGCCCGCCCTCGCCGTCGCGCCTCGTTGGTCTTGGCAGTGTTGATGTAACTGGGGTTGGAGCAGCAGGGGTCCTGCTTGGCTTGGACTTCTCAACGACCTAACGGCCTCTTCGGGGTATGCAAGGGGTACACTTCGCGGAAGTATTTTTTGGTGAAGACCGGCGTCGGTATAAAACCAATGCACGCTCACATCGGCATGGCCGGTGTGGTTGGCGCCTCGTCTCGACTGGACGCCGAGTCTACGGTAGTCTGTCTAGGCAAGGGCGCCGCCTCACGGGTTTGTGGAGAGATGGCATCGTAGAGGCCGCGTCGCCTCCGGCGGGTACTACGCCAAAGGGGTGACCTGTACGCCGGCGACGAAGAAGCCAAGGCGTGGGGATGCTGCTTTGTTTGCCAGTGAGTATGACCTGCACGCCAGTGACCTGTACACCGTTGTGGGTGTGCCTCATCTCGGCCGGACGCCAAGTCTATGGCAGTCTGTTTAGTCAAGGACGCTGCCCCGCAGATTGGTGGAGGTAAGTGTCACGTCGCCTCAGGCAGGTACTATGCCAGCGAATACGCCAACGCCCTGTGTGCCAGGGACCTGTACACCGGTGACCTGTTCATCAGTAACCTGTTCGCCGGTGACCTATGTGCCAAGGACCTGTACGCCAAGGACAGGTACGCCGACATGGTAAAGCACAGGAGGAGCTAGCAGCGGGCTGCATCGTTCGCGAGCTCCGGCCGCACCAGAGTCGTCTCCAATCAGGAGCAAGGCGTGTGAAGACGATGGGCTTGGTGTAGACAAGCTCCGACGGCGCGATGACGCTCGCACCTGTAGAATAAAAATACGCGCACATGGCCGATGCATGCACATGCGTCCGCCATCTCCAGCTTGAACGAGTGCCCGAGCGAGGTCTGCTCTAGCATGGGGTAGGCGTGGCGACGAGGTTCCCCTGCCTGGTGGCGTCGTCTCCGGCGGCAGCCGGATCACGCCGACATTGTCTCTGGCGGCGGTTGCGTGCTCTCTGCCTAGTGCATGCTGGATGCGAGGGAGAGAGAGAGAGAGGAGGGAGAAGAGCTAGACGGCAGCTTTACCATCCGGGAAGGAAAGCTTCGCTTCCATGTCGTGGCTGGCTTCTCCTTCTTCTTGCTCCCTGTACGCCCTTGTGCTGGAGAAGTTCTTGGCAGCTTGGACGAGACGGCCTCCGGTGTTTTCTGCGTGAGGCTCCGGCCGGTCCTGCGTACTTCTCCTCTCCTGGCCAGATGCGATTTCTGTTCGTCTCCTGCGTATTGGTGTTGTACCTGGCAAGATGCAATCTGAGCCCCCCGGAGCGGATGGCCTTGGTTCCTTTATATAGGCCGTGGGCAGGCTGGTTGGATGACGACGTCTACGTGAATCTCGGCGGTGGTTGCACCGGATCGTATCCACCCGGCCGCTGTACGCATTGCTTGCCTAGAAAGTTTGGATGTCATTTGAATTTTCATTGGCGATGACCTTATCTTTGGTGCTTCTAGAATCCGTGTGTCGTAGCTGGTACAAAATGTCCTGCACGTCACGCCTGAAAAATAAAAAACCTCACATACATACCTGGGAAAGCTTGACTCCGTTCAAAAGTGCAACGCGTCGTGTTTATCTCTTGGATTGTTCTAGCTTGTGGCTATGCGCGGGTATTCGGGTACGTATGCGTACGTAGGTGCGGGTATTCAGCCGTGTACACATACGTGCTGGCCCGAGGCGTGCGGGTATTCGGGCATGTACACGTACGAATCCGTCGGCCACACAAGTCCTGATGCATGCATGCACTAGTACGCAACCTTGCCATGCACGTACGAAGCCAATCTAGTACAATGCATGCACTAGTGCGTACGTATGAGCACATGTGTGTACATGCTCCCTGATCAAACTTACCTCCGTATAACCTGTATTAAAATTCATCAAAAATCCCAAAATAATTATTTCGGGTTAGTCATGCACAAATACTCATCGAACAATATTACAAGCCATAGTTGTAGAAGAAACTTGGAAACTCCAAGTACAATGTCCTCAACTCCTCATTCACACAATGACCCTTGAATATTGACCTTCGTTCAATTAGTCAAGTGTAATTTCCTAAGATAGAGAAAATTGTTAGTCTAGAGTGTAAGCAAATTAATTTGTAGTGGTGAAAGGACCGAAGGTGCTGACTAGAGGGGGGTGAATAGGAGGCTAACTAAATTCGCTTCTCTTGATTTAGCTTATCAGTTTAAGTCTTAGCAAATTACAAGTTATGGCTAGCAGTGTGACAGGTGATCTATACAGGCGATAAATGCTATGTAAATTAACAGGCAGCTGTCACACAGGTATGTAACACAGGTGAGCTAACAACCTTAAGTAAATATGTAAGACAGATAACTGTGTAATAGGTAGCTGGCATAGGTAAGAGATAAGAGATACTACAACTGAGGCACAGCTAAGCTAACACAGGTGTAAAGTGATCTATCACAGATAAACAATGTATATCAGAGAATACACAAGCATGCAGATCTAATGAGTAGATAAAAGCATTGTAAGAAGTACTCAGAGAGACAAGGTGGTTTTTCACCGAAGTTCCCTGAAAGTGCATCTAGAGCCCCCTAATGGGTTTTTGATGATTAATGACAAACGATTAAGGGACCAATGGTTTAATAAGTGTATTCAGGTGTATAGTTAATAAGTGTATTCAGGTGTATAGTCCCCAAGTAGTTGGTTTAACCAACGGATGTCGACCCCTAAAAAGTTGAAGCTGAAGGAAGGCTTGGACCTAGAAGATTAGTGGTGATTTTCTAGTCTTTGATATGATCAATAGATCATTTGAGTCTATAGGACAAGCCGCCTATTAAGAGGGGTGAGAAATCCAAGTTAGAGGAAGAGTCTTCATGTGTGCTCAATCAAATCTCAGAAGACCTTTTTGAAATCTCTTTCTGAAACACAGACAATGACTCTTGATTGTACCGGTTTGAAGAATCGGTTGTACCGAGATTGGCCTCTGTTGCGAGTTTTGAAGACTTAGTCGTCTCAAGCCTCGAAGAGCTTCAATTGCGGCATGACCGGTCTTGAACCCGGTGCTGCCGAGAATGGCCTCTGTGTTGGAGAGTTAGGGAACCCTGTCGCTTAGGGTTTGCCCTAGTTTCATATTTCGGAAATCGGTATGACCGGTTGGGAAAACCGATGCTTCCGGAATATGCTTCTGATACCCTAGATTAAGCTCTGTTCACTTTGTCTTCGGTTGCACCGGTTTTGTTTCCGGTTGCACCGAGAATCTTCTCTGGACTTAAGTCTTTTGCTGCCCTAGTCTAAGTTGCATTCTGAGTTGTCTTCGGTTGCACCGGTTTTGTTTCCGGCTGCACCGAGAATCTCTTCTGGACTTAGGGCTCATTTCATCTCAGACTAAGTCCCACATGTTTTTTCTTCGGTTGCACCGGTTTTATTTCCGGCTGCACCAAGAATCTCTTCTAGACTTAGGGCTCATTTCATCTCAGACTAAGTCCCACATGTTTTGTCTTCAGTTGTACCGTTTCCATTTTACGGCTGCACCGAGAATCTGTTCTGGACTTAAGTCTCCTTGGTGAAGCGGTGTTACCGGGTTAAGTTTCCGGCTGGACCGTTTTTCTTCTCTATGGAGAAGAACGTGTCATCTTTTCTAACCACGGCACAACCGTCTTCAAAGTCGGCACTACCGGAAATTACTTCTGGAAGTAACTCTGTGGAATATGTTCTTCAATTCCGGTGTGACCGTGTTCCTTCCGGAATTACCGGCTTTGTGTTGAAGACTTTCGCTGTGCATCTGATGTTCTTCAGGTCTGATCGTTGGTTTGAATCCCAGTGCTTCCGATTTTGTCTTCCGGTTGTACCGGAGAAGCATCTTTGTGTCCAATGACTCTTTTCTGTGGAACGGCTATAAATAGCCCCCGACCCCCTGCGGGCTCGGGAGGACACTTAAGCACAAAAAGACATTCTCTCGAACTGTGTTCCCCTTTCCTCTTGACTCCATTGAGATCTATTTTGAGAGAGGAAAGCTTTGAGAGATCCAAAGACTTGATTGAGCATTCAAGCAAGAGCTTCTTCGAGCCTAGAGATCAAACTTGTGAAGGTTTGGGGATCACCTCAAGATCCACCTTGAGTGATTGAGTAAGTCCTAAGTGGACTGAGCTCAAGGAGAAGAAGGTGAAGACTGTGTGTCTTCGGAGCTAAGTGCTCAGCCTCTCCAAACGAAGACGTATAGTTGTTACCAACAACTTGAACTTCGGGTTAAACTTTGTGTCCTTCTTCTAGCTTTCTAATTGCTTTGCTGTTCTTCAATTTGAGCTAGTTTTAGTTTGCTATTTCTTGCTTCATTCCAAATCTGCTTCACCTTTGCATGCTAATTCACTAATTTGAGTAAAATTTGATAATCTCCTATTCACCCCCCTCTAGTCGATAAACCTCAATCTTTCATTCCCTACTCTTTTCAGAGAGGTACGTCTCCGTTGGAGAGGCTACTCCGAAGAGATCACCAGCACTGAATCATGCTTGTTCTCCGAGTACCTGAGTGATCAGGCCTCTTACTTTGCTTGTGGAAGTCCTTTAGCTTTGCAGCAAGTAGACTTCAAATCACCTTCACAAACTACTGGTTCAGCCCACACAAGCTTGGGTGATATCAGTAACTCCTACGCCCGTCTAGGAGTAGACACTCCAAGAGTAACAGATTCAGCAGCAGCAACTCTTGGAGAAACCAGTGCTCTTTGCTCAAAGCTCTAACTCTCTTGAACTAACTCTTAGAAAGTTTGGCTTTTGTTCAGGAGGTGAGAGGCTTGCAACGGTCGAAAATGATTCTCTGGATTGAGTAAGGTTGAGGTCGAAGACCTCCCCTGGTCCCCTATTTATAGGGTTCACAGGTACCCGACCGTTACACTCATGCCACATAGGATTAAGTGAGTCACCGGTGACACAGCTAATCACAACGCACAACGATAACCGGCTCAGGCAGACCAACACCTGTGTCACCGAGGCTGACACAGATGAACCCTTAACTGACGTAGCCTAAACTACTCAGCTCGGTCTTGACACATTACATGCCCTCAGCGCACAACTAACTTTGATTCCTAATAAGGAGAGAACCTCCAACAGTCTTCTGACTCAGCAGACAGACTATTATAGTGCAGGTCCCTTAGCATTTACAAGCTCTCCCCTGGTACAGAGATGTACCTGAGTCATAGAGTGGTAGTTCACCTGTGACACAGCTGTGTCACATAGATGACTTTGGCTCTAGGGTTTTGGACAGCTAGCACTGCAAAGTGCTAACACAAACTAGTTTCACAAAAGAATAAAAACTGTTGTTACAGGGCCACTGACCTCAAAACATCAGTGCCACTGTCCCACACTCTGAACGTTGAGCATAAGGAACTTCCAAAGATCATTGCTACTTCATCCCTCTTGATAGTACGGGTGTTTCCTAAGGACTCAAGAAAACTAGCAAACTTAGGATTTACCTACCACCAACTGTAGTTACGGTCCTTGACGCATCAAGCCACCATCACCTTGCTTGCAACTCCTCACAGTTGCCTAACACAGCTATCTCCTTGTCTTGGAAACTGCCTTTGTACTTTTGGGTGGTCATCTTTTTTAGATGACTCTTCTTCCTGGAACATATTCATCATGCTTACACTCATTGTAAATATTAGATTCCAGTTTGAGTTGCCATTAACCATCAAAACCAACTTGGAGGCCTAGATGCTCTTTCAAGTGGCCATTTAAATAGATCACCTGCATCCCTTCTTGGATGTCTTGAAGACAAGTCCAAAAGCTAGCTTATTTTCCTCTCTCATCATCTATAAGAACGAAAGTTCATAATTGTAAGTTTTACTATTATAATTAAAAGTCCACCTAACCCTTGTGTGGTTTAGAATGGATTGAGAGTTAATCTAACCTAAGTGTGGTTTTGGTGATTAATGACAAATGGATTTTGTGGATTAACCATTTTCTTTGAGTGTTGGAACATGTATGTGTTAGGTACCACTTTGTTGGGTTACATCAAGAGGATGAACCTCCAAGCCGGTGAAGCCCAAGATCAATGATGCATGTGATGATTAGGAGATGGATTCATGTGTTGAAGTCCATCAAATCATGTGAAGCATCAAGTGATCAAGAAGAAAACTTCAAGGATCAAGATATGGGTTCAAGGAGTGAACCGCATTGGATCAAGATGAAGTCATAATGTAAGAGTGAAGTTGACCAAGATGAAGAAGTTCACGTGTTGAACCCAAGATGGTCAAGAGTAGGCTCATGTGTTGAGTCATGGTGATCAAGACATGAAGCTAGGAGCTTAAGAGAAGAACACTAGCGGTGTCTTCATGTGATCAAGTGACGGTAAGCAAATGTGTATTGCATTATATGAACTAACCCTGTGTGCTATGTGCTATGTGTATATTGAGGGTTAGGTACCATTCATGGGCAAGCATCAAGAGGCTAATCGTAAGTGCCCATGAGAGGATGGCATCATAAGTCGGTGGTCATCACGGCAAGCTCAAGATTGGCATCATGCGAAGACATATGCTTGAGAGTTGAGGGTCCATCAGTGAAGATGATTTCGAGAGAAAACTTTCCCATAAGGATTATGAGGGAGCTATATGAAGAAGACTTCATAAGGTGACGATGATCAAGGCGATTCCACTTGGAGCAAGGAAGATACACATCATCGAGCTCAAGTGGAATACGCAAGCCGAAGGTACGTCTAGACTAGGTTTTTCTAATTTGACCGGTCTCAAGGAGTTTGGAGAAAGACCGGATTATAGGTTAGATAGCCGGACTATAAAGAGGGGCTATCAGATGATTAGCTTGTTTACATCGTGTGTCGAGTGCTCAAGTATTTGCGTATGTTGCATATCGTCATGTTTCAGTTGTGGTGGAGGTGCTAGAACTCATGTTCTAGTGTGTCCAGAGGTTCCGAGAGGTGCGAGTGCTCGGAGGCTTCGGGCGTAGTTCGGTGTTGCGTGTGTTGTTCCTAGACTTGGTGTCTAGGTGTGTGCGATCCAACCGACCTAAGTGGTTTGGTTGATCGGCTAGGTTGGTGGACTCCGGGAGGTCCATTTCTGGAGTATATGACCTAAGGCAAGCCCCCAAGGTGTTCCGGGTTTATTCGGGAGTGATCCGGGCTCATCGAGTGCTCCGTGGGAGTTGCTGTCCTGGAAAATTCGGACCCTCCGGGCTAGGGTTCGGGTTGAATCCGGAGGGTCCGGGCCAGTGTCCGGATGAGGGTCCGGGTTGTACAGAAGGTTTTCGGAGTGTCACCCAGAGGGTCCAGGTGAGGGTCCGGATCTGTACTGGACAACCCGGACCTCAACCCGGAGGGTCCGGGTCAAGGGTCCGGATTTTCCAACGGTCACTTTTCTGACCGTTGGTGTGTACCCGGAGGATTCGGGTCAAATCCGAACAAACTGGATTTGCCCAGATTCCTCTCCAACGGCTAGTTTTCAAGGTTGGCTATATATAGTCTCTACCTTGGGTTGGCTTGGAAGATGAGTTGCTGCATCTAGACTTCATTTGTGAGCATCTCTAGTGCTTTCCTCCCTCTCCAAAGCCTCAAGTGCATGTGTTACCATTTGTGAGAAGTGAGGGAAACTTTTGTGCATAAGTTGCATTGTTGAGCACTCGGCATCGATTGTGTTCGAGCGAGAGTCTGAGAGTCTATTACTCTTGGAGGACACCGACTCCTAAACGGCTTGGTGGTTGTGGCTCGGTGATCTCCTCAAGAAGCTTGTGAGGAGGCTCGGGAGATTGTGAAGTGGTTGTGGAGCTCGCCATCTCCGGGAGTGGAGGAAAGAGCTGACCATAGTGATCGGGGAGACTCCAGAGAGTCCTCGAGAGGAAGTGGCTTGAGAGAGAGCCACCTTTGATCAAGCGTGATCAGGTCCTCAAACGGAGACGTAGGATATCAGTGGATATCTGAACTCCGGGTCATATATCATTTGTCCCTTGTCTCCTTTACTTATCGCATTTCATACTTGCAATACATTACTTGTATATCTCCTATAGAAGTTGAATTGCTTGCTTGTCACCCTAGGATTGCAAACCTTGATATATTAACATAGGGTGGTTATGCTCATATGAAAAACTAGCATATTAGGATTTGAGCTTGTGAAAATCCAATTAGTATAATTCCGCATTAGGATTAAACTAAATCCGTAAGTGAATTTAAAAAGCTTATTCACCCCCCTCTAGGCGACATCTTAGTCATTAAGGTCCTTTCAATAATGAATAGAAAGAAATAAACTTTTAGATACACATATGGCATACATTTGTATTGATTTCGAGGCCAATTTTGGGTACACATTAATACCTCCAACATCTCACTAGTGAGACGGCTGCGGTGCTCGCTAAGAACTCTCCCACTTGTGGGAGATACATATTCTGAACCAACCATGCTCACTAGGATGGCAAACATATCTCGTGCAATCATTCTCAAAGTAGGATACCGTGTCCCAGCTATCTTCCACCAGTCCAATACATCAAAATTTTCCTTTGTATTTGGAACAGTCAGCCTCCAAGTACCGATCAAGCTCAGACTTTAACCTCACACTACCTGGCCTTTTCTTAGCAACATGTGCGTTAAAGATAGACATCACTTCTAGGGATTCATGTGAAGATACAGAGGCACTTGATTCCGTGCTATCTTCTACATGTACTTGATACTCTATCATCAATTCAGATAGCATATCATGGATGTCCTTAGCATGTTTAGCACATTTCTCTTCACAATCATCACCAAAGAGCATTTCAAAGCAAACCGCTAAAATCTCAAATTTAATATCGAGGATCAAGAATAGTAACAATGCCCATTAATCATTGTATGTCAGACCAATACTAGCTGTCATTGCTTCTATAATTTCATTGCCACAACTTGACCATTGCCTCATCTTCATTTTAATTTCACAAAATTTTGGGAAGTTGATATTAGCAGTAACATACTTTGTTCCAGAAAACATTTCAGTGATTTCAAAGAATATCCTTAGCCTCTCAACAACATCTGTTGCAAATTCCCATTCTTCACAACTAGGAGCGCAAGTATATTGTTTCTCAACACGCTTAGCACGCTAAGAAACAGCCTTGTAGGGTAAAGCAACACTAAGCATGGTAAAAGTTGAGTTCCATCTAGTTTTGCAATCAAGATTCAACTTCTTAGTTATTGGGACATTGACAAACTTGGCAATTTCCTCAAACTTTTCTACTCTTTTTAGTGTGGCAGTCCAAAAGGCTACACTATCACGAATGTTCTCTATAGCATGATGCATCACATCTAATCCATCCTCAACAATTAAATTGAGAATGTGCGCACAACAACGCATGTGTATCTTCGTGCCTTTCAGCATGAGCTTACTTTCCCCAAGCTTCGTAATTAGAGAAGGAATTGCCGCATCATTTGTAGAAGCATTGTCCATAGTCACAGTTGATAGCTGCTCATCAAGATTCCATTCAATCAATGATTCATACAATTCACGAGCAATAACTTCACCCATGTGTGGACTTGGCACATAAATGAACCTACATATAAAGTTTGATATGACATTCCCAATTTGACATACAACAAAAAAGGTACAAAACTAAACGCCGAACAAAATATTACCTCATGATTATATCTCTAAGCTTCCATGAGGCATCAATGAAATGAGCCGTGACAGCCATGTAGCCTCTTTTTTGATTGTCGAAAGTCCACATATCGGTAGTGATAGCAACTCTAGACTTAATTCCTAACATGTACTCGATGGCTTTCTTCTTTTCTTCTTTATATTGGGAGACAATGTCCTTCCTACCAAAGGATAGAGTTATAGCATTAGCCAAGCAATGTTAAATGGACAATAATTTACATAAGAAATCATAAGTACAATACTTCATACCTAATAGTGTTCCTTGTCACCATTTTGAATAGGGGTTGTAATGCACTGACAAATCTCCGAAAGCCAGCATGATCAACCATACATAGGGGATACTCATGCAATACCATCATGGAAGCAAGTTCTTTTCTAGCAACCTCTTGATAGTTTTCCACCACCACTTTTCCAGAATCTTTAGAACTAAACCTCAAAGAACTTTGTGAAAGAGGTGGCTTTCCATGTCCTTCTATTGCCGCCATTTTACTCTTTCGATATGGGCAAGACCGAATATGAGCAAGCAAATGCTTAGTCCCATTTTTTGTCTCACCTCCAAGAAGCTTGAAACACCAGTTACATTTTGCCTTAATCTCCTGTTGGCTATTTTTTACTTTCTTGAAGTCAACTTTCTCTTGGAGCCAACAATGCTATCTTCGCTCTCATCAATAGGCACCTCAACCTCCTCATTATCATCGATTTGAACCACATGTTGTGACTCAGATATAGATTCAGTTGTAGATGGATTCGAGGACGGATTACAGCTGCTGTTTCCTGTTGGAGTCGACATCTTAATTGTTTACCTAACCAAGAGTCCAAAACAACACAAAATTTTATTGTAGATCATTTTAACTACATAATATATTATAAGCATATCACATATATGTATATACAGCATAAGCATCCTGAGTATAATTCCAATCAAAGTTCTCAGATTTAAAAATTAGAGTATACTACTTCATCATGCCCTTTCTGTGATGGCTGATCTATCTAGTTAATGTCAAAAGAAGCACATCCAAACAGTAAGCAAAGCATGATTGGGTTAACTTCTGCAATAAGAACATAATCATTTTGGTAATTCACTCATTCTAATAGTATACCATTGAGCCATGAGCCATGAGAGCTGCTGAACATAAGCATTAAGGAGAAAAGCATTATGGAGAAAAGCTCTAGAGAAAAGCATTTTGAATACTTCATACCTCAACTCGGCCGTGAGCCCGTGAGGCCGTTGGGTGGCCACCGCCCGAGCGCGAGGAGGATGGTGGTGAGCTCGTCGGGTGGCTGCCGCTGCTCGAGTGCAACGAGGATGGTCGCCATCGCTCAGGTGTGTCGAGCTCGCCGCGGGGACGTGAGGCGGCAGTGCTGAAGTGTGGCGGCCGTGGGGAGGTGCAGGCGGCGACGCAGATGAGAGCCGCCGCGAGCCCGCGACTACCCGGTGGCCACTCGGTGGGGACTGGGGAGATGTGGGCAGCGGGCGTGCAGCTGGGGAGGTTCGGCGGTGAGGTAAGGGGGCGGTGGGGAAATGCCGAGGTGCGGCGGTGGCGGCAGTGGTGAGGTGCGGCGTGCGGGCTGTTTGAGGCTGAGGGCTGCGGGTTGGAGTTGGAGGGATTGGGGAATTATGGTTAGGGTTTTCTGGCCTAGGGCTTGTACATTGTGTGGCTGCAATTCTGGGCCCACTTGTCATAGAGTACCCGACTGATAACGGGGATGGGTAACAGGGTCCCGTACCTGTCCCCCGCTTACCCGGTGGGTATAGTATTCGCCTGTTTACATCCCCGTGGGTAAAAAAGCGCCCATACCCGCCTCCTAAATGGGTAAATACCCGCCGGGTACCGGGTATCGGGTACCCGTTGCCATTTTGAGGCAGACATGCTGCTGAGGTACAAACTCCTCTATCCATGGGATGCTCTTATATAGGCGCGGTCAAGGAAGCTAAAGTGTTTCTACTCCCCGTCAGGAGAGGGAGAGAATAGACACTCGTTTCAGTTCCTCCTCGAGAGATGAAACGAACATGCACTTCATAATCAAGTCTAGTAACACGTATGTTCCTAAAAAATAATTCTCTCGAAAGTCCAAAATACCGCACCTGCCAGCCAGCCACGTCACGGCTCGCGCTTGTGCCCCGGCCCAGCGAGGCGAGCAAGTGAGCACGCGTATTGTGTTACTCCCTTCTAATGCTACAAGTGTGGAGTCATATTTGACCTTATAAATTGGTAAACTTTAAGTTAAACTCTCTATATGAAACTAAAGGAATTACATCTCTTTGCAAATAAATAAGTCTTTAGAATTTTTTTGATTTAATTGTTTATTAATAGGCCAAACTCAATAAAATCTAACATCAAGAACTGCACTCGATGCATGCGTTTATAAATTGTTTCTGTATCTTTCAATAGTCGTAGCAACACATGGTAACTCTATTAGTTTTATACATATTGTTTGGTGAAAAAGAAGTTTGAAAGCTGACGGAATCCCAAAACCGCTAGGATTACCGAAACCGGAACCTGTATCCAGCTTCCAGTACCACACCAGCACCAGGAGCAAAGCATACACGCTGCAGGATCTACATCCACGAGAAACGAACGTGTCGCGATCGACCGCGACTACTGAACAGAACAGCGGCCACTTCTTTTTTAATGCACATCTGCTTTCCATTCCAGTGTGGAGCGCTGCAGCGTCTTTACTGACGGGCGCACTGCCTGTGTCTGTCCCCTCTCCAGCCGGGATCGAGCAGGTGCAGGTCACCGGTGACGATCCGTCCACGAGACCGTGGGGCCGGCAGCGTCAGATCGAATAGGAGGCGCCGCTGCTGTGCGGTGCGGTGTGGGCGCACGGGGTGCTACGTCGCGCGCATGTGGCGCGGCGCATCGGCACGTTCGTGTGCCACCGCGCGCCACCGATTTGGTCGTGTGGTTCCCGGGTGGGTGAGTCGGGTAGAGAGCGACCGGCACACCACGAGTAATTCTCGTTTCGGCACCGGGAACTCCCGCGAGGATGCGATCGCAGGCACGGGAACGTCGCGTTTGCCCGTGTAACCGCGCCCACAGCCACCGGCTTCGAGGTACCCCGATGGATTTGACGGTGCTGCACGCGAAAGCGAACGGAGCGGCGCGAGCGCGAGGAGGAGCGGAGGAAGCAAGGCGTGATTACTTCGCCATTTAGTACTAGAGAAAAAATGCTGGCACCTGGGCCCCAGTTTCCTGGGGGAGGGTCGGCCGAGGCGCACCCGGGGAAGGCACTACCCCCGGTCCCGGCTCGGCCGCCCTCCAGCTCTGGCCAAGTCGCACCCTTGCCGCTGACATGCGGGGAGGAGATATAGGTGGGACCCGAGTGCCGTGTGTGCTAGTTGTCCGCACGCCGTGGGGACGAGGAGTGGTCAGCGTCAAGGCAGGAAATGCGTGGGCGTAGGTGGCTACGCGCCGCGGCGCGCGAACTCGCGCGCACTCACGCGCTGACGTCGCTTTTTTTTGTTACCGCCTGACATGAACTGTCACGGGGGCTGGTGTCGTACCGAAGTCGGAGACTGTTTGATTTCTTGTTGTTTTGTTTGCTGCAGGCTCGTGCACCGGAGTATTTCTTGGAGAGAGAAAAAAAGAACGGACTGAGTAGCGTGAGCAGCCCCCATGGACGGTCACGGTGGCTCCCATTTTGCTCACCAAACCTGAACAGATCTGACGGCTTTAAACTGGTACAAGTACCCACTCCCCTGTCCCGTTTGTTTTCCTAGACAGATCATCGTCCGGCCCTACGCTGCCGCACACATTTCACTTCGAATAAGGAAAGCATATGCACGATTTCAATGGATTCCACAGCCAGCTGCAGTGGAATTTCCACTTGCTCCATTTGGCTGCACATCCCGTCTGGCCATAGCGCCATGCTTTGATTTTTCTTTTGAGACGCGCCATGCTTTGATTTGATCCACTTTGATACGGCCGCATGTACGTCTACGTGCACGGTATCTCACTAGCATCTGAACTGGAATTTGCCAGAATTTTCATGCTTTCCGTCATGCATGTCCGAGGATACTGGGTGCGTTTCAGAATGCTTGACATTTTAATCGGATTTTTCCCAAAGCGTTTGGACATTTTATGCATCCCAATGCACCTTTTTCCCATTTGTCCCTACGTAGGATCCATCTTATTTATGCAACTCAACCATAACCACGTATATTATAAGGCCTCTCCCAATGCATAGGTGCTTAGATGAAGTGCTAAGAGCATCTCTAGCCCTTCCCCTATCCTATAATCCCCTAAACTTCCCCCTATCCTTTAATCCCCAATATATAAGACACTAAACTTTTAGTGCACCTAGCCCTTCTCCTAAAACTTAATCCCCTAAAAAAAAATTTTGCTATTTTTTTCAAAAATTTGCACAAACATTCCAAACAAATGCACCACATCATTATCATTCAATTGAATCCTTGCAAAACAAAAAGAAAAAAACAATGCCTCTCGGGCATTTCGTCGAGCGCCGGAGAGGGTGGCCGGAGAGGGTGGCCGTCGGAGGAGGAGGGGGAGGCGGCGCGGTCGCTGGAGGTGTCGGCGCGGCCGTCGGCGCCGCGGGAGGTCGAGGCGGAGGCGGAGGCCGCGCCGCGGCCTTCTTCTTCTTCACCGGCGGCGCTTCAGTGCGGTCGGCGCCGAATTCGCCGCCACCGTTGGGATTCTGGCGCCGGAGAGGGTGGCCGGAGGTGCGGCAGGGGTCGGGGGTTCCATTTCCCCGGTCATCGGGGCGGCGGACGGCCGGCAGCGTGGCTTGCGGCGGCGGTGGCGTGGTCGGGCGGGAGAGAGGATTCCGGCGGATTCCGGCGTCGGCGAGGGAGGAGACGGTGGGGGGGAGGGAGGCGGGGCTGCGGGGGGGCGGGAAGGACCGAAGGGAGCGCCGGGGGGGTCACCGGCGGCGACGGGAACGGCGGCGGCGCGAGTTGGGTCGGGGGCGAGAGAGAGAGCGAGGGAGAGAAATTTAGGGAGAGTTGCTCTTTTCAGAGCAAATTTGGGGAAGAGAGGTAAGTTTTGAGGGATGAAAAGCTATATTTTTGAGGGATTAAAGATATAGGGGATGGGCTAGGTGGGTGTTAATTCCCTAAATGAAATTTTTTTAGGGGATTGAAGGTTTTTAGGGGATGGGCTAGAGATGCCCTAAGTGCATGAATGGGTTTAGCAACTAAACTCCTCAATGCATAGGTGTTTAGCTTTTTGTAGCTAAGCTTCCTTCATTTAATTGTTTAGCAACTAAACTCCCCAATGCATAGATACCACATAAGTGTTTTGCATAGGTCCGCGCGCTTAGCATCATTTCTTCTTGGAGTCACCAAAGTGCTCTTTCTCCTCCTTAATTGCTTTGCCACGTCAGTTTTTCACCTATGTGGCATTCTTAGCACCTGTACACCGTGGAGCACTGGAAAGGGCATAAAGAAACTCACATTAGCCACACAATCATGAGGAGCATTTTTGTTTTGTCCTAAAGCTCTCTTAAAAATAATTGCCTAAAATTGCACCTTCCGGTGGAAAAAAAATGCAAAATATTGTAAAATGGAGAGAGTATGTGTTTGGATGCGTATCTTGAAGACAGCAAGCCTCTTTTGGCCAGCCCAAAAGTGAAAACGGGGTACCTTCTATTCTTGGGATGATTCCCCAGAGTAAGTACTATACATCAAAAGATGCGAAATGAAAAGGTAAAGAAAAGAAGAAACGAGCATTATTTTGTGTTTGGAGCTAAGATCAAGCCTGTTAGTGGCCAGGACCACAAAATTGGTTTCATAAGCGGGCTTGAAATTGACAAATGTTTCGTCCATGTGCGTGGGCGTCACACGCTAGTCCACAAGAACATGACATGATTAGATGATATACCTGTGTTGAATTAATCTGTGGTTCAAGTTCAACTATGTTCATTGTGGACCGCTACTAGTGGCAAGCAATAACATCACACAACATTATGGCAACCACAATCTTGATTTAGTTCATAAATATTGGCAGGCATGCTCCTAGAGGCACCTAAATCTACTAACCATATGATTAAGACATGTTCAATGCAAATATTCGCCGGCATTGCATTAGCCCTGAAATTTTAAGTAATTGATCAATTTTCTTTGAATTACAGCAATCGACCTTGTGTTCTTCATCAAAATATTAGTAAAGAGGGTGCCGCACGCACAACCCACACACACAATCATAGTATCACACACATATTTGTTTCTTCACACCATGTTTTAGAAAAGAGGGGGGACCCCATGATTTTCATTACTGGAATCCTTCAAAACTTCATTACAACGCAGAAAACATGACCCCACCTAAAATTTGTTGCCAATTCAGGACAATCAGAAGAGAGACTACTTGCATGTTTAGTGAAAACACACGATCAAATGCGGCACATCACATAGAGATCACATTCGGACACTTGCTCTCATCACTAGACCTTAATACTATCCACATTTTGTATTTTCAGCAAATAAAGTGTTCCTCGTGAAAATTAAGCCATGAAATTGTTGATCCTTTATTCTTCAAGAATGTCAAATCGAGCTGCACAGCTTTTTCCAGCAAGTTTTATCTCACCAGAGGACCTTTACTACAGAAAGTCCTATTATAGACAGTTCAAAATTGTCATCAAATATGATTTTTTGAACCTCACGTAAATATAGTTCTGTGATAAGGTTGTCTGATCAAAGACAGTTCGGATGGTTCAGTTTAGAACCGTCCGAGACGTGTTTTCCAATTACAAAAAAAAATCGTAGAAAAGCCCAGCTACTACTCGACCAAATCCAGCGGTGCTTGGTGTAGGCATTGCCGGATCTGGTGATCCCCGACGCCACTCAACCAGATTCGATGGTGCTTGGCATCCGCGTCACTAAAGGATTAAGATGTTGGTCTAGATGGGAGGAGTGAATAGGCAACTAACAAAATTTGTCAATTTAAAGCTTAACTTGTAATTATGCGAAATTAAAGCTTGTCTAATGTAAGAGTCATATGGGCACAACTAGATACTAGTCACACATAAGCACAATAATATAGCAACAAAAGTAATACTTGCAAGAAGTAAATGGTGAAAAAAAACCAATGTAACATAAATGATTTGATGCCGGAGTTCAGATTCTTGGAGGAATCATACATCTCTGTCGGAGAGCTCGATCACTTTAATCAAGAGCCAGCTTCTGCTCAAGTATTTATCCCTCGAGGATGCACTTTGCTTTTTCTTGGTGATCCTTCCCTTTCGGAGGCGGATCCCAATCTTCATAAACTTCTTAAGACTCACCATAACTTACTTCGGAGCTCTCAAGCAATTCTAGCCATATAAGAAATACTAACATACAAGAGTAACAAGTGCGATGAAGAACATCAAGATGAACTCAATGATCTAGTGCTCAATTAATCCCAACACTCATTCTCTTGAGATCTTCTCACAATAATTTTTTGAGAGCTAGCTGTCTAGGTTTGAGGCTTGAGAAAGGTGGAAAAGCTTTTTCGAGAACAGGAAATGATTTGGCAAGAGTTGAGAATGGAAGAGAGAGTGAGGGTATAAATAGCCAATTCACAAAAGAACTAGTCATTGCCTGGTAAATATATGGCCAGAGTATTCGAACATCCATCCGGAGTATCGACATCTACTGCAATGGCTATAATTTTCCCGCAGTATCTAGGAATCATTCGAACAATCTGAGGGGTGTAACAAAACCTCTCAAAAACGGTTCAGCATGGCCAGAGGAAGGGCTAGACACACTGGACATCCCGAATATTCGGGAGGAAATTTAGACACTCTAGGGACCGAGGTAGAAGACACCTCGAAATGGGTTTCACACTCGAAGTTATGCTCAAATAGTTTGAACCTCCGAAATATCCAAAAACAATTTGGATACATTGAGTCCAAGGCAGAAAGATCTTCAAAATAGATTGTGTGCCTAGAGACTCATTCAGACATTCCAGTCCACCCAGAGTATCCAGAGAATGCTCTTCACCCGAAGTATCCGTGCAAAAATCCATACATTGTGGATGTCAGACAAAGCAGAGATAGCTTGAAAACCTGGGGATATATTTGAGGCTCAAGATTTGGTTGAGCATTTTAAGCACTAAGTCATACTCCAACCCTTTAAGCACACCCCTCTTTATAGTACAACTTTTTCTATACTCAATGTGACTTATCAAAGCACTAAAAGCTACAAAATAAGTTCTAAAACAACTAGAGCTCCGTGTTCCTCTTTTTCATCTTTTTAGGGATCATTATTGTTGGTTGAATTTCACATGTGAAACTAAAACCTGCTTACACACTCAAAATTCACATTAATTCCTTAATGGTTCGTCATTAATCACCAAAATCCACTTAGGACTCTAGGTGCACTTTCAATTTTCCTCTTTTTGGTAATTGATGATAACATGATAATATGATAAAAACTTCGATCTTAGATAGAATTAAAAATTTATTTTGGTTTCTTTGATATATGATGAGCTCCTCCTTTTTGTGTGCATAAAAAGTGATCATAGTGATATACGAATATGACAAGACATGACAAGATATGATAAGCAATAACAATAATAGATAGTGACATATCTTACATCACGGGATTAAGTTGACACATAGCAAATAGGAAAGAGTTTACAAGATTTTTGGAATCAAATAAAATAGCAAGTCTTGTAACTTCCAAACCTACCCATGTGACTCAAAAGTGAAACCTACTTCTACCTCTTCTCCCCATTTGGTATCAAGACATCAAAAAGAGGAAAATAGTAGAAACTACTCGTTGTCCCTATGAGCCAAAGGCGATGAAGTGAACGGTGTCAGCGAGAGCGGCAGAGAGTAGAACGGGTCCTGGATGGGTGCATCATCATCGGAGGAGCATACTCAGATCCTTCTAGAAAGATGTTCAGCATGTTGAGGTGAGCTTGGATCTTCATCTGGATGGCATTCTTCTTTTATGTCTTCCAGATCTTGGATTTTTCACGATGATGCTCTTGCACATGTTGAAGATAGACTTGAGAGCATCGATAGTGGAGCAGAGCACATAACCGAAGGAAGGATCTAGAGTGGCATGAGAGGAGGAAGCCTTTGACTTGGAAGTCTTGGACTTGGGAGATTCAATCCTTGATTGATAGAGACCATGCTTCACTTCCTTAAAGAACTCCTCACTGGTGACGGCATCCACGAGCCGCTAAATGTATAGTGCATAAGGTAATGGTCTCTTTTTCTCCACCATAGCAAACTGGATCTCATTGAAATGAGATCCATCACATGAATCTTCCCTTGTTTTGCATCTCTTTTGAGGAGATTGATGGTGTTGGAGCTGATATTGGCAGAACCTTTAGCCTTAGGGGCGAGAGTATGTTGAAATGCTTGTTCAAGATGGCATAGCGGGGCTTCAACCTAGCAATCTGTCCAATGACCCTTTCTGCATCCCGCTCATAGAGGCACACAATCTCATCAACGTTGAAGGAGTCTGAGTCGTGCAGTCTAGTTGAGGTGTTATCCTCAAATCTTGGCAAAATAAGAACTCTTGCAAAATCATCAGAGGTGTCATGGTATTTCTTGCCATTCGTCACCCAATGCATAGTCCCTGCTGCATCAAGTGGCATAAATTGCGTGATAATCTTATCACTCCAATCATATTAGATAACCATCAGCTTATTGACCCCATTTTCCTCACAAGCACCATACACATCCTAGAGGTACTTAGGGTATGACCTAATGTACCTCTAGTTAATCGCTCTCTGATATATCACAAACTTGTTCAGAGCAAGAAGATGAATTCGTAGATGTTCTGCTGAACCAAGGTGTGAAATTTAGAGTCGATGGCATCATTGGCTAACTCAAATTGCTTGACATCCCACCTCAACCTCTAGAACTTCGACTTGTTCATGGTTATGTAATTCACCACCTCATGATCACGACGATCACGAGTCTGCCGCTGGATAATGAGAGTGATGCCTTCTGGAGATGGAGGAGTAGGTGCTCTAGCTTGAGGAGCCCTGCTTGCAGGGCCCTTCCCTAAGGCACGGGGAGGTCTTCTCCTCCTATTGATCCTCGAATTTGATCTTTGTGCTCTACCCATAAGTTTATCAACCAGTGCTTAGGAAGATCCTCGAGCCTTGCTAAAAAAACCATGAATTTTGATAAAATTGAAATTGTTTTCTTTTTCTATATTTTTGATTTTTTTTAAGTTCTAAGATTTTTGATAACTTTTTTAATATTCCTGATTTTTCCTTTTTATTATTTCAAAATTTATATCTATTCAATTTTTTCATGATATTTATTGTAAATTTTTACTTAAAATGTACTTTTTTATATAAATTTTTATTTCCTAAAATATTTGATATTTTCATAGTTATTTCTAAATTGTCTGAAATTTTAAATATTTTTTCTCACATTTTCTTTGAATTAGTTGAGTTTTCTAAAATAATCTTCAAAGTTTCTTTTTTTCTTATATTTTATGAATTTTTTAATTTTTTCTTTATGTTGATTTGGTTGTCACATGTGTGAAATTATTATTAAGTTATAGTCAAAATCGCTTTTAGTGTGACAAGAGATCAAATCTAGATAATTCTAATATCTAAAAGAATAAAAGCATCCGATATAAAGTTAAAGAATACAACTTAGATTTTTATTACTACAGCTACATCTAAATAGAGAACATGTGCGGTAGGACAAGTTAAGAGATCACCGGGTCGTCGTTAACTACGTACGTGGTGGAAATTAGGCTAACGCTCCGGCCGACTTAACGCAAAACACTGAGAATAACTCACACCATCTCAGCAGTTCGGTGCACGTCGCCGACCGGTTACCGGCGAATCCACTGGGAGGCAGCCGGTAAAATCCAAACGGCGTGCGGAAATCACCGCGCCGGACTATAAAAATAGCCCCGCCGCGGCCCCGTCAAGTCCACGTGTGCCGCCCGCCCGACGCAACGCTGCCGAACCCGAGAGCCCCTTTTTATAGCCAACCCGCCTCCCTCCTCCTCCCCTGTCCCATTCCCCCTCTCCACGCGCTCTTCGAAAGCAGTCGCAGGGGCTCGCTCCGGACTGAAGAGGGAAGCAACCGACCGCGCGCCGCTCTCTCCGCGGAAACCTTCGCCGCGACCATGCTCTCCGCGCGCACCGCCGCCGCGTCCCCCGCCGCCTCCCTGGTACGGACACTTCGAGCGTTCTGCGCCTTGCTGATCCTGCTTTCACTCCCGCCTCCAACGCCTGCGGTGACTGGCTCGCCGCTCGTTTCGAGTCGTGTAATTGCAGTCTGGTCCTTTGAGAGTATATAAGTCTTGTTTGTTTGTGTTTTGTCTGACTGTGCAGTGGAAGCGCGGAGGTGGCGAGGGGGGCAGCGGCAACGGCTTCTGCACGAGCTGCAGGGAGGTGCGGAGGAGGGCCGCGGCGGTGACGGTGCGGGCGGCGCCTCCGAGGAGGGTCGAGGCGGTGGCGATGGAGTCGGCTGCGGAGACCGTGGAGACAGAGAAGGAGGATGTGGCGGCGGCTGGTGGCGGGGTGGAGGACAAGTACGGCGAGGACAGGGCCACAGAGGAGCTGCCGGTCACGCCCTGGGCCTTCTCCGTCGCGAGGTGAGCGGGTCGGATCGGATCGCCGGCCTCGTGCTGGATCTGGTCGGGGCGGACGTTTCGATGAGTCGATCTGGAACTTTTTGTTGGGATTTTTTTTTGGGGCTGATTTAGTCCAGGGGTTGATCTGGGGTAGATAAACGGTTTCCTCGGCGTGATACTTTGCCTAAGATAATATTTAAGTCCATTTTAGGATTTCGACTCGACGTGCCTAGAAGTCAGGATGCGTGTCTCGTTGCTTGCATCACTCGGAACAAATCTAATTACGGATTTAGGATGCGTGTCTCGCTGCGTGTTTCAGCTTTGCGCGTTTATGTTCAGTGGATTTTCTTTGTAGTGGGGCGTTCAGCAAAGCTGGAACTGTCCCTTTCTTCTTCTGGTGAACCGTGTTATGGACTCTGGTCAGGTCAGCTGAGTTTTGTTGTTTTCTCGCACCCAGTATGGGTTACCCAGTACTCTAGGAGATACCGAGCTGGTCGCATTAAAATTCCGAGTATTATTATAAATTTTTCAATTTATTCAGAGAATATTCCTGATAGTGTTTTGGAGTATTTAAAATTTGATTCGGGTTACCGCTGGACGGATTTTGAGTAGGTCGCCAGTAGTTGAGAAAAGCAATGAATTGGTTGTTTTGTTTTGGTTTCTTCTATTTCTTGCATTCTTGTGGGTGGAGTATATTCTAATCTGGCCCACGGCAATGCTATTTCTGTGTCTTGTTTTCTCCACTACTCCTGAAAGTGAAATTTGACTGCAAATTTATACTAAATTGACAACCATATAGCAAATGATAGCAAATAAATTTGTAACTTAACGGAAAGCAAGCAGAGAACGGTAACTTCAGCAAAAAAAAGTCAAGGACAATTTTGACCATGAGAAGAAAAACCTTTGCTGCTGTAGAATGTTGATCCGGTTGCAAGATTGTTTCATGTGAATGAACGACCATAATTCTGTGCGATGCACTTAATAACTTTTGTTCGCTGTGTTAAACAAAATGCTCATATACCTTTTGTGCAACAGTGGTTACACCCTTTTGAGAGATCCGCATCACAACAAGGGCCTTGCCTTCACTGAGAAGGAGCGGGATGCGCACTACTTGCGTGGCCTTCTTCCTCCAGGAGTTGTCTCTCAGGAGCTCCAAGTATGTGCAACCATCTCTAGCTAAAATAAGCTGTAATTATTCTGGTCTCCTTTTTCTTAGGCTATCCTTAATGTTTATGCAGGTAAAGAAGATAATGCACAACCTTCGCCAGTACAAGGTCCCTTTGCAGCGCTATGTGGCCATGATGGACCTTCAGGTAGACCAAATAAATCTTGTTGATTCTATCAAATACGGTATTGTTAAGAAGATTGGCGCCTGAACTGCCTTGTTGAAGATCTGACCAACCAACATAATTGATTTATTGCAGTTAAATGATTTACTGATTGCAGCATTGTGCACAATTCCTTGTGATTTCAGGAGAGAAATGAGAGGCTCTTCTACAAACTTTTAATTGATAATGTGGAGGAGCTGCTCCCTGTGGTTTATACACCAACTGTAGGTGAGGCCTGCGAGAAGTATGGGAGCATATTTAGGCGCCCACAGGGTCTATATGTCAGCTTGAGGGACAAGTATGTATACCTAGCTTTGCTTGAATTTACAAGAGTTGCGGATATATTTTCTTTCTGCCCATTGGATTGGGACTGACCGGAGGTGTGTTGTAGGGGGAAGGTTCTTGAGGTGCTAAGGAACTGGCCTGAGAGGAACATTCAAGTTATCGTTGTTACTGATGGTGAGCGCATTTTGGGGCTTGGAGATTTGGGTTGTCAGGTATGTTTGTCTAATTAGCTGCTTACTTCGGGAACTTTGCTTATATTTGTTGGAATGATCTTCTATAGGGAATGGGGATTCCTGTTGGCAAACTTTCTCTCTACACTGCTCTTGGGGGAGTTCGCCCGTCAGCTGTAAGCATGTTCTATTCTCCGTTAATGATCCCAGTATGTTTGCTACCAGCAAACTGCAAAAACAACCAAATGATCTCAATTTTGTAAATGTTTACTTTGCAGTGCTTACCTATTACAATTGATGTTGGTACTAACAATCAGCAATTGCTTAATGATGAGTTCTACATTGGACTCCGGCAAAGACGTGCTACTGGCGAGGTATGCACATCTACAAACTTTGCTTGGAGTAATTAAGGTGTTGGCAGAATAACTGACACCTCAGATCTGATCTGTCTATTGTCCTTGATGACAGGAGTATCATGAGCTCATGGAAGAGTTTATGAGTGCTGTTAAGCAAATATATGGTGAGAAAGTTCTCATCCAGGTCAGTATGGACTCCCAATAAATTATTTGTTATATGGTGATTATTTTTACTTGCTATCAGAAGAATAGTGAGATTGGATCTTCCTTGTTACAGTTTGAAGACTTTGCCAATCACAATGCATTCGATTTGCTTGCAAAATATAGCAAGAGTCATCTTGTTTTCAATGATGATATCCAGGTGCATTAACAACTTGTGTTGTTCGTGCCGTTTATATTTCTAGTTTTACTAGAAGGTTTCCTTATTCAGTATAGCCCATCTTTTAGTTTGTTGCTTTTTTAATCTGAAATGTATGGATTGCAGGGAACAGCATCTGTGGTCCTTGCAGGTCTGTTAGCATCACTGAAGATTGTTGGTGGAACCCTAGCTGAGCATACTTATTTGTTCCTTGGTGCTGGTGAGGTTAGTTAAAACTTCTCTTTGGCGGTTTTTTCCTATTGGCTTCTGAAAACAATTATTCCGAGTTCCAATTGTACGGAAAGGATGGGTTCCTGTCTCTACTGTCGCTCTCCACTCTAGAAGTGGAGAGAAAGCCTACACACTGTAGCTAGCCAACCTTTCCCTCCTCCCGCCGGCCACACTCCCTTGCCGGCATGTACCAGCCTTCTCGCCGGCGCCCTCCGCCCCCCTGCTGGCCAGGCCTTCCTGTCAGTGTCCACCTCCCCCGCCGAGTTCCTCCTCGCAGGCGGGGGCATGGGTGTGGGACATTCAGGGATCTCTTAGCACAGCTGCTTGGGTGTGCAGTACATTGGGCTTTGGCACGACATGAGCAGAGTTGTACTCATGAGCTCGCCGGACTCTTTGCACCGGCGTTGGTCCACCAACGCCCAGTACCCCGCGTGCAGCGTACAGCCTTGTTCCACGGCTCTGTCAGCTATGCACCCTGGAAACCCATTTAGCGAATCTGGGCGCCGATCCGGATCAAGTTCTTCCTCTGGCTAGCCACGCTCGATCGTTGCTCGACCGCAGATTTACTTGCACGCCGAGGACCGCCGCACGCGCCATGCTGCTCGCTCTACGACCAGGAGCCAGAGTCGATTCAGCACATCCTAGCCAGTTGTGTCTTCAGTCGCCAGGTCTGGCGCAACATCCTGTCCTGGATCCGCTCGACCGGCCGTATCCCCAACGTGGACCAGGCTTTCGCAGACTGGTGGGCTGCCTCGCTCTCTGATGCTCCCGCGAATCAGTGCAAGGGTATCTCTTGCCTGATTGCACTCACAGCATGGTCCTTTTGGAAGCAGCGCAACAGATGTATCTTCGATGGCGCATGCACAGCGCCTCTGCATCGCCATCAAGGAGGAGGCACGCAAATGGGCTCAGGTTGGAGCAAAGGGCCTTCGTGTGATCGTGCCTACAGGCATCAGTTAATTACCCTGTAGCAAGTCTTTACTTTCTGTTTGTGTATGGCAGTTCAACTGTCCACACTCTTCCTATCAATGCAATGATGCGCAAGTCCTTTGCATATTCTTGAAAAGAAACTTTTCTTTACGTAATTTTTGCTCAACTATTGAAACATGATGTATTCTCTGAAACACATAATATGATGTGTTCGACTGCAGGCTGGAACTGGTATTGCAGAACTTATTGCTCTTGAGATTTCAAAACAGGTAATTAACTATAATGTTTCACAATCTCAATGTGGCATCAGACAGTTTTAGTCCTGATGATTACTGCTAAGCCATGCTGATTTGATCAATTTATAGACAAAGGCTCCAATTGAAGAGTGCCGCAAGAAGATTTGGCTGGTGGATTCAAAGGTATGAAACCAAAGGAAAAATTCATTGTTGTTAATACGATATTTTACCTCTGCAGCTGACAGCCTGAAAATCATATCTTATTGTATTGTATATTCAGGGCTTGATTGTTGACTCCCGAAAAGACTCCCTTCAGCCATTCAAACAACCTTGGGCACATGAGCATGAACCTTTGACAAGCTTGTTAGATGCTGTACAGGTATTTTTTGTTCATGCACATTTAATATTTTAATCCTATTTTAGAAAAGAAATATTTAATCCTTAGTGACTGATTCTTCCACTGAAAATTGTTCTGTTAATGTTGTATTTCGTTGCATCAATGTTCTCATTGCATCTTACTAAAGTTCCTTTATTCTTTCTCTAGTCCATCAAACCTACAGTGCTGATTGGAACCTCAGGAGTTGGCAGAACTTTTACAAAAGAAGTTGTTGAGGCCATGGCTTCCTATAATGAGGTAATTGGAACATCTATGTCGTTCAAATTGTAATTTTGTGGTATTGCCAAGATGGTCGACTAACTTGTGATATCTAAAATTCCAAATACAGAGGCCTATCATTTTTTCATTGTCAAATCCAACATCACACTCTGAATGTACCGCTGAAGAAGCATACAACTGGACCCAGGTGAGCTTTCCCAACACATAAACAGCTAGCTGCAACAAATTTGTTTTAAGTCAAACATTTGACATTACTCACTGAAGCACTGTGCTATGCTATGCTATCTGACATGCAACAATGACTAAAGACAGATGTTCTGTGTTGATTTTGTTCTATACATATGTTGCTGTAGTTGATGTAACATAATTTGCACAAAAAAGGGTACACTAAAACATGAGAAGAATGTGTTTTAAGCTTACTCTGTGGTGTGTTAACTTATGAAAATGTATTTCAATCCTTGAAGGGCCGTGCAGTGTTTGCCAGCGGCAGTCCGTTTGACCCTGTAGAGCACAATGGAAAGATTCTTGTGCCTGGCCAGGTATTACTTGTTTGGAATTCCAACGCAAATTATAACTTGTTGATCTGAATACTTGCTAAGTCAAAACAGAAGTTCATCCCTAATTGATTGGCTATTCACAACAGTCAAACAATGCTTATATCTTCCCTGGATTTGGCCTGGGTGTTGTTATTTCTGGAGCCATCCGTGTCCACGAGGACATGCTTCTTGCTGCCTGTAAGTATCTTTGAAGGGAACTGATGAAACATACAAACTTTGTGTTGTCCAAAACTGCCTATCGCTGAGCATTTCCCCCTGAAATGTTGTTCATATTATGGGAAGCTTATGAGCGCAACCAAATTCATGTTTCATTCCTGTAAACAGCGGAAACACTAGCTGAACAGGCCACTCAGGAGAACTTTGACAAGGGATCGATCTTCCCTCCTTTCTCAAACATCAGAAAGATATCTGCACTCATCGCTGCTAGTGTGGCTGCAAAAGCCTATGAGCTTGGTACGTTCTTATTCCTTGACACCTCGCCTACTACTAGCCTCCTTTCAGGTCCCGCGGAAAACCTCTGCTTGACATTGGCTAACTTCTGCAGGTTTGGCGACCCGCCTGCCTCGCCCGAAAGATCTGGAGAAATATGCGGAGAGTTGCATGTACACCCCTATCTACCGCAGCTACCGGTAGTACTGCGGAGATCAGTTTTGCAATAATAAATCGTACTACCGCAGGATGCTGCGAAGCTGTTGTTGTTTATAGCCGTTGTTGCTGCTGCTGCTGGACGTCTTATCTCTCTATTACATATATCATGTATGGAAGCAAGTTAAGCAAAACCGTCTTGTGTTACAATGTTTGTTATTCTTTTCGCTTGAGTGTAACGAGTGTATTAAGCACACATAGCTCACGGTAATGGTTAGTGCTCCTCGCCTTTTAGTTTAGCTTAGCCTTAACTATATTTGAAAATCCAAGCAAACTAGCATGGGTAAGTACAGCAGTGCGGAGTGGGCCGTGCCAGGCTTTCTGTTTGGGCTGGGCTCGGGCCTTGATTCGCAGCCCCGAAACAAAAATTGGGCCTGGCAAAGGCCCGCCCCTACCCCACAAACAACTGCGATTATAGGAGTATTATTTTGTAACTCATAGGGTTTACAATCTTGTTGTGAGCAGCTAACAAGGAAAGCTGCGGTGCAGTTCACCCCTAGGCATCGCTGCAGAACAACGCTAGCTCGTGGGCTGTCGTGTTGGCTTCACGTCTAACATAAGAAATCTGAAAGCTAGTAAAACCCCTACTGAGCTCTTGATCTCCTGCATAAAGGACGATACCTCCGTTCTTGCATGGTGAATTTCATCCCATAACTTGACGCAGGCTCTGGGAATCGCTCTCAATCACCACCTCGCTGGGAAGCTGCGTTCCACCGGACTCCATCCCGTACAGCTTGTGCTTGCATAACCAAGGCATTACCTGCGTGAGCATACCACAACGCTTGAGCTCGCTGGAGACGACCATCTCCGTTCCTGACCACAACACCTGTTGCTCCGGTGTGCTCATCCACATCGAACGCGGCATCAACATTGAGTTTCAGCACTTCAACCTCAGGTGGTTTCCACCGCGTTCCCCTGCGTTCCTCCCTGGGCGCCCTTTCCTTACCCGCTTGAGACAGATCAAAAGTTGTATCCACCGCCCATCTACCGATTGCGTCACGGGTCTCTCCCGTTCGCCATGGTTGCGAGCATTTCGTGCTGTCCAGATAGCCTAGCATCCGCACGGGATCATGCAAACATCTGGTATCATCCCGTGCCATCAAAGAGTTGCTTGGTGATCGCATGGATACATGCATCCTCTGGTTTCTTCACCGTCTTTGGAGGCAGCGATGAGATTCCAACCTCCTCCTCAAGTTTCTTGCTTCCCGTATCATTTGATCTACGGGAGCTGTCACTTGTAGCAGATGTCATACGAGACCGACGACCGCTATCCTCTCTATCACCAGAATCACTCCCCAGGCTGCCGCTGCCTGTCCAAAACACTGGAGTTTCCTGCGCCGATCCTGTCGGGCGCACGGTTTTCATCTCGAAAGGGAGCAGACCAGCCTCATCCCGGTCCACCAGTGTTTTATAGTCCAGATCACAGTGACCAAGCAGGCCGCAACTGTAGCAAAAGAAAACGAGCTTCTCATATTGTAGATTATACCTTTCCTCTTTCCCATTCCATTTCACAATAACCTATCGCCGGAGAGGCTTGTCAAGCGAGATTGCAATCCTAGCACGAAGAAAACTGCCTAACGCCACACCGCGATCATCCACATCCATTTTGCTCACCGGCCCAATCATCCGTGCAATCTTCTGTCTGTTTGCGGCATTCATCCATCCCATTGGTACGTTCAGAATCCGTAGCCAGATCGACATAGTGTCAAATTAGTGTCCGTAGGCCGCAGATCGCCATCGTAGTCTTGCGGAAGGACAATATATTTCCCAACCATCTACGGAGTTCCATCCAACGCCCTATCCCGATCCACCTTGTTCGTGAAATCCGCCATGAACAGGTTGTCACCCACAGATCGCAGACGGGCCTTTAGGGTTTCCCCAAGCCGTCCTCATTACTCCCGTGGCGATGGAGATTGACGTGACCGTCGGCGAGAGAATCTTACCCACGACGGACCAAACCATCGGTAGATCCCCACCTCCATCTTCATCGTTGCTCAGCTCCATCATCTCCTCCGTATCCGCCATGATCTTGAGGCGGCCCAACATGGACTCCACTCCCTCCTCCACCGTTGTCGGATCAACCATACTGATGCCCTTCCCCTTGGCACCTCCTAACTTCATCTGGTTACTACTCGCCATGATCACCAAGATCGAAGTTACACAGATCCAGGTGGTATCAATCTACAAACACCGAAACCTCGTAGCCAAGGGTGGGCAGATCTATAAAAGACCCCCTTTGTCACCCCGAACCAGTGATGCGGTAGGATTGCAGAAAGACACGGAACCGGATACAGCTTGCTGACTGCAGATTAGGATCGGTAGCAGAAAAGAAACCAGATGTGATATGTCGAGGCGACGTACACAGGGAAAATCCAAAACCCTAAGAGGCTGCCGCCGCGAGAAACCATAGATGGAAAAAGCTTTTTGACCACTGTACACAAGCAAACTGTCAGTTGCTTTCACGGTATTATTGCAGCATAGATCGTCATTCGCCGGAGAAGCAAAAAGACATAGTTTAATAAGGGGAAATAAAAATGGAGCAGTAATATATTTGCAATGAGCGAATTCTTTGTTTGACGAGAGAAAAGCAGATCCTATGGGGCTAATTTCCCGATCGTGCAGTTTCATAAATCGCCACGGACACTTTGCATCCTCACTCCTCCGTAAGAGTGACGCTATACCAGTGATCCATGTACAGGGTCTCCCTGCAAAGATGGATGGTAAAACGTTCCTTATCCTCCAAACGCCCACTAGCACTACCAGTCCTCGCGGCCTCGTTAAGCAACACGTCCCGAAGAGTCAATCTGGGCGGGCAGGTACAGGAACCATACGACTGCAACTTCCCATGCAACGACAGGAGCTGAAGCAGAAAATTCACATGAACAGGTCGCCTTCCGGAGCACTTGACCATAGCTTTCATCACACGATGCCAGAACCGGACGTCTAATTTAGACCTTAGCAGCGTGCCCACTATCCTTGCACCCAAGAAGGTTCCGCCCAGCTGCCGGGCCATCTCCTTGCCCATGGCTGCCATCCTCGGGTGGTCGCTGGCGTCCATGCCGCTGAACGCGAACGCCTTGAAGTGGTACCAGTACTCCTCCTGCGGCAGCGGACTGAGCACTACGGGCTCAACCGTTCCGAGCCACGCGTGGTCAGGATCGCGGCTTGTGAGCAGGAGCTTGCTCCCGGTTGCCAAGGTAGTGGCGGGCGAGGCAGCGAGCGCGCTCCACGCCGACGAGTCGATGGGCCAGGCGTCCTCGAAGATGAGGAGTGATCTCTGCGCCGCGAACCTCTCCTTTGTGATGATGCTGCGCACACCGGTGAGGTACTCGGCGCCGTCGCTCGCCCAGATGGTTTGGTCCGGGAGCCCGCCCTCCCTGACGACATGGTGCACCTGGAAGCACTCGACGAGGGAGAAGTGGCCGCGCACGCGCTCGTCTTCGCAGGCGTGTTTGACGAGCGTGGTCTTTCCCGCCTTGATCCAGCCGATGATGGGAAGGACGCTTAGGTATGGAGCACCAGCCGGTGCAGGCTGCAGCAAGAAGTTAACCACGCGCTCCGTCTCGACGTGTCGTCCGAACACGCACCGGTCCATGTACAGCGTGGTGACCACCGGCCGGTGCACCCGCCGGGGGTACCCTTGCACCAGCAGCACAAACTCTCTCATGCAGTCGCGCGTAAGGCTCTCCAGATCCTCGATGGCAGCGGTGAGTTCTTCGGGGCAGTCACCGTGATCATTATCCCCGCCGAAGAGTAAACTTGTGACTCGGAAACGCTTTGCGCTGTTCGTCGACGTCGGTCCACGTCGTCGTCGCCGACGCTGTCGTTCTTGACATTAATATCGAGGTCCGTCGCTTCGAGGGCGAAACGGCCACGGTACATGCCGCCGGTGAGCGCCTTGAGGTGGGAGAGGAGGTGATCGTTGGTGATGTGCCGTCCCTCCGCTTCCTCGACCGTGCCGCCGATCCTCGCTAGGAGCCGCTCGAGTCTACGCCGGTGCGCGTCCGCCTTGCCGGCCAGCCAGGGGAAATTCTCGAGCACGAAGGAGAAGAGCCTGGAGAGAAGCTCAGACAGAGCCGCGGGAACAACCACTTCCTTGGCGAACTCCATCTTAATTCTGTGTCCCCGAATTAAGGCAGCCACATTTACATATGCGAGGGAGCCGGCGGAGAAATCTAAGCTAGAGATTCTGCCGTATCTACCGGGTGCTGTTGACCTTGCGCACTGACACGAAGGTCTTTACGGTATACAGGTGCTAAGAATGCTACATAGATGAAAAACTGACGTGGCAAAGCAATTAAGGAGGAGAGAGAACACTTTAGTGACTCTAGGAAAAAACGATGCTAAGCGTGGACCTATGCAAAACGCCTATATGGCATCTATGCGTTGGGAAGTTTAGTTGCTATAAACAATTAAATGAAGGAAGCTTAGCTAAAAAAAGCTAAGCACTTATATATTGAAAAGTTTAGTTACTAAATCCTTTTATGTATTTAACATCTCATAATACCTATGTATTGAGAGAGGCCTAATGATCGGTGATGTTTGTTCGGCACGCACTCGAGACGCTCAATTCATATGAAATTACTGTCAGTAATTATTAGACTTCAATCGCATGATGATAGTGACTGTTACGGGATGCTTCTCGGTTGCTTCTGAGCGACGACTTTCAAGTACTAGCAGATTGTTCCTTTCCTCCGCTTCTTATTAAGAGCTTGTGTTATTAGTTTGGAACGAAAGAAAGGAAAATAGATAAATAGGAAAGTGCACATGGGGCACATCGAGAAAACAGAGGACTGGCCGACACGTAAAAGACTTCACGGAAATTTTTTAAATTTTGGACGTCTATTATTTTTTGTCTTAACGAGTGACTCGTCTAGCATCGTTCAACCTGGTCGAGCATGGATACAATCAGAGAAAATTACTAATAATACTCGAAGTGTTTTTTATTTTAAAGTATTTAAAATTTTAGCTATTAATTTGTTTATTATAAGATAAGAGGAGTACGATGACTAAATCGTTGCTCAGGAAAATATCCACCGCAGCCCACAAGCCCCACTTTCAGGCTCCACCGCCCACTCCTTTCCGCTTTCCTTTCTCCACCTGTGCACCGGCTCCAGTTCCTCTTCTCACATTTCTCTCTAAATCTGACCAAAGGTGTTGCCACCGTCCATAGTCAGTGTCGAAGGGCCTCCACATAGGTTAGAGAGGGTGGTGCGCGGTTTCACAAGGAATCTCACTTGGAGGGCAACTAGGGTGCAGAACCACAGTGTCAAGTCTTAAGGGAGCCGTCCTAAGCCGGTGCTTTTTTTAGATAGCGAAAGAGAGCACTCTCCCGGTCTATGCTCCTAAGCCGGTGTGGTGTGACGCTAGCTTCTATCACCGAACGGACATTTAGGTTTTAAAAATGTGCGCTTTCAAGGGAAAAAAAAGGTCTTCCATCTCAGCCTCTCGCCAAAGAAACGCTCCGCTTTGACACTAAGATGATGCCACAATCATAATGTACGTTTCGTATCTTGGCGATTGTGTTTGCATTTCTTTTCTCGAGTCATCACCGTGTGACAGCGCCACGAGGAACTATTGAGCATACCAGATTTCGACGCGTATGATAACGTGGCATCACGAGTTCTCATAAAATGTTATCATTATGGCACATCATGCGGCACGTGAGCGGGGCAAATTTGCGCCACGAGGAACGGCACCGGTGTAGAGAAGTTCATCAAGCAGATACAGACGGCAGAATTATCACCCCGAATATGTATATGTTCACTCCCTATTGAAAGCGACTGCCAGAAAACAGAGGGACACTCGAAAGCGCAAACTCTCAAACTCTGCATCTCATCCAGAAAGAAGGCCACCGTGAGCAATAAACGCTGGAACTTCTACACATTCAGAAAGAAGGCCATTGTTCTCTTGATGAACAATGCGTCTCTTGATGAACAATGCCATCTGCACAACTATGGTTACACTGATATTAGCACATTAGTACCATCCTCGGTCCTAGCGTATTATTGCTATTTGCAAGATTACATATCATACTGGATAGATGGAAGACAAAACAGACGAGGGCAAAAAGTAGGAGGGCATCTTTCAGGCCTTGCTGTTGCTGTAAGAGCTCAGATCTGCATGTGTGTCTTTGTAGCGTTGGGATAGGTATGCAGAGCAAGTTATAGGAGGGAACCTGATCAGACAGCGAAATCGCAAGCATTTAGACTCTGTGTATGCCCGGGCTGATGAGATGAATAAGATGCTGTGCACGATTAACTTTAGTCAACGGGGGGGAGATAAACTTACTTTGGAGGATTTTTCTCGGATGTACAGGTTGGCAGGCACTCGACTACGCAGTCGTGGCTTGGTTCCACAAAATAGGCAATCTGTTCCAAGCAAGGAAAAACAGCATAATCAAAATCAACTTTTTATCGCACAACACTGGATTGGCTTAAATCGGAGACAATTGAAAAATGGGAAAAAAAAAGGAGCTTTGTGTTATCAATACTCAATAGCATAAATGAAGATGACATGCAGTAGTTAATTTCACTAGTTCAGCTCATGTCAGACACGGAAAATAGATGGTTTTCACGAATTTACACGAGAGAAGAAACTTACAGAGTAACGCTCTCGTCCATCAAGGACCACTCGATGTAAAGTTGACCTGCAAGAGTGCAAACAATTGTATTATAAGATATATAACAATAATAACCAAACCACACAAACCATTTATGTCAGCTAGGTTACCCTGAATACATAGCTCGCTCTGGAAGCAACATTGTTTGTTTTTTCCAGAATTAAGCAAATGACAAAGATATCCAAATGCCAATAAGAACTAAGAACATGCTTTAAGAGATAGATTGACCAACCTGAAAATGCAGTTACTCCACCGTTCGAGCATATCACCAAGATTGACAATAAAGCCTCTGGGAAACAAAGGCTAAAAACGTGAGGGTCTTCACCATTTGATTAACAGGGCACAATTTCATGCCTTCACCATCAACTAAGAATGAGGCATAAGTCTAAGTAATTATATTAACAGGCTAACCCTTTCACAGGAGCTACATATTCCCATACTTGAGGCTGAGCATTCCTGTCCTTGCATATCTGTAGAATTCAGAGGGCAAATCCCAGTTAATAAAATGTAAAGACAAATATAAGAAAAGGTATTGTTTCAAGATGTATTACTTGGAGACCAACTACATCATCGGTTGCTAAGAGAGTGATCAGGCCATAATCCGAATGTGCACCTGCTCCATAAACTCCCTTTGAAGGATTTGACACTTGACCTGATAACAAAAATAACATCAAATGGAAAAATTCATCATGATTCTTGCTGAATAAGTATCATTTGACACGAAGGCGTGACCTGTTTCTCGTGCACCTTCATAGTGCAGGAGCCTTAATGTGGCTATAGGATCGCCAAGCATTTCAGGTCTATCAAAGAAGTCTGCATCTAGGTTCAAAGCAAGAGCAATGATCCTTGCAACTGATTTTGCCACTCTCCTGAAATCAATAGAAAGCAGGCCCAATAAGAACATTATCACCTCTGATCCAAGAAATAAAACTTCATTGACCAGAGGCTACAGATCAGATGATCCAAAAAAACATTTCCTTGAATACTTCGAAGCCAATTTTTCAGCTTGGGTATGCTATGCTACTTATTCCTTCGCATTAAGTTACAACTTTATGAATCATCATTTATCACTTTGCAATCATAAATTCAAAACTGATCAATATACACTAGGTCTTTACTGAGTTCAAGGCGCAATATACTTACAATGCTTCCCTGTGATATTGCTCCATCACCTCCCTCCATTTGGGTAATACTTCTGAGGAAGCAATAAGAATAGTATATGTGAAACAAGTAAATACGACCATGTAAGAGTTACTCTTAGGTGCCAAACACCAATGGTACAATGTTCATGGTACCTATAGTTCATTACCGTGTTACCAGTAACAAGCATATGATAGATTGGAACATGTTAAACACTATGTCATGTTATTAATTAATCATTCAGTTTTAGAAGAGGTGTTTTAGTACAAAAAGTATCTTGAAAACAGAGACAACTACCTTCAGAAGGCCACTGATTTGGACCATAAAATGGCCTGTTTGATTGTGGATCATCTGCAGGTACCTCAACACCTATATAATACCCTTCCTTGTAGTCACCTAAAAGATATAATAAGTGTCAATTGCAAGAAACCCAACTTGCAGTACAGTCTGTCTATGCCACACTGGTGACTCGTGATATGCAAACTGAAGTGTAGCAAGTAGCAACACATGTGGGAGTCAATAGATTACCATTCACTTGATTTTCCGGATCAAGAATCTCATCTAGCATAGGCGTATACCCCCGATTCTTCTCATTTCGGAGAAGCTTCATTTTCTCACTGTTTGGAAGCTCAAAGAACTTCTTGCTCTGGGCAAAAACCTCATCCATTAACTCCTGGCTTATTCCATGATCCAGCACGTAGAAGAAGCCTGAATCCAGACATGCCTAAGAAAACATATGGAGCATTTGTTTAGAAACAATATGGTCCGAAACTATTAGAAGAAACAGAACTAACAGGCTAACAGCACAGTAACCATGTTGTCAACACTTGATATCAGAAAGAATTGCATCATGGCATGCCTAGTGACCCATTTCTTGCACTGCCAGATATGTAATGCAATAACAGAGCAGAACATAGTTTGCAATAGCTGATATTTTAGAGGCTGGTGAGTAAACTATAGCTATTCAAGAGAGTAAGAGACAAGGCAACATGGTGCAGATATGATGGTAATGGAAATCAATTAACAGTACAAGTAGAAATTATTAATGTAAAAGACGAAATCCTTACAGCATGGGGTACTTTGATTATCTACTCCTAGAACTGGGACAATGATACTAGATGTTGAGTAATACTGACCGACGCCTTACTGTTTACATCTTTCAAAATAACAAGCACACATGTCCCTTTACAGAATATGCATTTTTTTTTATGCAACTTGGTTTCTAGTCCTAGGGGCAAGAGGTCATCTTGGCATAATCAGGGTTTCTATTTGAAGATGTATGGTACTGCAAATAATTTATCCAAGTATTGCTAAGACTACACCTAATAAAGAGAAACAAATATGGTCCATGTCCTTGGGGCAAAAATGCCTTTTTCTATAAACACAGTAAACCTTAACAAATTGCAAGATGGCAGGTCACTCTCGGTAACACTATCCCTTAATAATCCTTGGTTTCCGAATGCAGAATACTCAAATGCATAGATCATGTACGAGGTCAAAGCAACAAGCCAGTTGACAAATGTTAGTACAATTCAATACTACAATAGTGTGTTCAAGAAAGCATAACCACTAAAATAGACAAAGACAGAGGCCAAGTCCATGCTTTTGCTGAACTTATGCAACAACTGCAACCAGTTGGTTTTTTTTTCCCTTCAAGAACAACTTCAATATAATCCCATTAACCTGCCTTATGAACAAGCAGATTCCTAACCTCTTACAGATTTTTATTCAGAAAAAATACTCATAAAGATGCTTTGTTAAATAAATAAACAGATTTGTTATTTCTAAATCGCCAAAACTGTTTGTCGATCGAATTGCACATTATCAAATCTATAATTACCAACCGAATTGCACACTATCAAACCTACAGTTACACATCTCTAGATCTAAAGTTACTTAAAATATACAATTGTTCAATTAACGGTTGGATAAAGAATCCACGTTTAATATCATCAATAAATATTTAATATCATCAATAAATACTTCTCAGTCGACTTAATAGAGAGCCGAGAAAAGATAGAAAAATTAACCGCGACCGAATTTCTCTCGCAGGAAGGTCACAAGCTTTCTGCTATCCATACATCTACCGACTAAAAATCTGCGATTATCAGGAAAAGAACCGTGGCGGACCTGCTTGAGGAGCGCGACCGATTTCTGGATGTCCGGGTCCGCCAGGCTGATGCAATTCAGGCTCGTCCTCGGGATCGAGCTCTCCATGCCTGCCGCCTCGCTCTCCCACCTAATAATCCCTGTCGCTCCTGGCCGGGTTGCTGCTGCTGCCTCCGCTGGTAGTATTAGGCAAGGCGCCTCCTTTGCTGATGCGCGCAGAGGTTGAGATCGCTGAATTGGAGCAGGATGGTGATTATATAGGGCGGAGGGAGACGAGATGTATGTAGCCGTATAGCTAGGTTGGTGGAAGAATTGGAGGAAGGTTAGCGGAGAGCCAAAAAGGCAAAACGAAAAGCAAAGCGATCTCTTGGTGGCTGTGGAGGGCCTTGGTCTTTGGACCAAGAAAATTATTCGTCTTTTTAGTGGAAAATTTATGTATAATTTATTATTTGTGTTTTTTTGTTTGAGCACTTTATGCTTTTATGATGTCATCCCGAATCTGATCAACTATGGATGGGTCATATTTGATGGCAGAGAATTGTCTTCAATTTTCCTTGGTCTCCTGAAAGAACAGGCTCGAAAAGGTGGCAGGAGTATGGAGGCAATGGAATCTGGTATTTGCTTTTTGCTGCGGTGGAGCTCTATCGGCGCTTCCTTGTCGTTGCCTACGTCCTGGCCGCCCACTCTGCTACCACGCTCGCAATAGCGGCCGGTGTCACCGACGGCGCTGGACTGCCCTCGTATTGTCACCGGCCATCTCTTCCGCCAGCGGCTGTCGCCTTCTTTGCTGCCTGCATTGCCACTATCCGCAAAATCTACGTTACGTACACGTCGTGTTCAGTTGTTCACCTTAGTGCGGTACGATGGTTTGTGTTTTTTGGAAAGAAATCAAGAGATTATCATGTGATGTATGTACGCGCCAGAATGTTGGTTGCCTGTCTATATTACTGGCAATTCCTCTTCTAGTTGTACAGAAATCCACGATATACTGACAATGGATCGGAAAAATGAGGAAAAATTGAGGACAAAATCTAAATCTAAACAAGCTGCCACGCATCAAGAGGTGTGAGAGACCTAAAACAGTCCATCACTAAATGTAACAAGAGTGCACGGCCCATATATAAGCACGATCCAGACCTGTCTGGGCACGGCTCATGCGGTGCCGTGAGGTACCTCGCAGCCCGCAACTACAGAGTCTCTCCCGCAGCCAAGATTTCGAGCGAGCCAATCGCACCCTGGATGCAGATAGGCCGCGTAACTCAACCCATTTGGTCCGGCCGCGCTGCTGCTGCAGTAACTTGCCATACGGAAAGCGCAGAAGCAGCCTGCACCAGGCTAGACCGTTCTCTCCATGGCAAACTGCTGGATGAATAGATCGCGTGAAACCTAGGTCCGGGTACTAGGTGAGAAAGGAAAGCACCATCGTCGTTTCTCTGCTGGTTCCTCGTCTCTCTTTCTTGATGTTGTCGCCAACGTTGAGCGAATGGGAGACTCGTTGATTTCCGAAGAATTTTGATATTTTCTCTAGTGTTATATGTTCTCTCTTTCTAGTCAAAATTCCTAATTTTGTTCTTCTCTAGCGATTTCTTCATCGGACCTTCTTTGCTTATGATAGATTTTGCCTGACCAACTCATCTAGATGACTACAACAATATTCACACCAAAAATCGACACCAAGATAAGTTGGATGCAAATATATCACCTTAGATTTTTTTTCCGATGAACAATATTGTTGCTTAGACAAAGTTCCTATGCATCAATAGAGATAGTCGATGATTTATTTTCTATTGTCCTTGTGTCAGCAATCAAGACTGCAAGGTTCAGAGTTAATGGCGAGAAAGATAGAAAAGTACAACACGTTCATCGACAAAAGAATATGGAGCTTGTCTTCCCTAAAAAATAATAAGAAAGAATAGAAAGTTTGGCTCAACTCAGATAGAGGGTATGTTTGGTTTGTGATCAAACCTATCCTATCGCTTTTTTGTGTCTATGTCCAAAATTTTGGCATTCGCTAGCATGTTAGTGTCCCTTTATCTACTTCCCATGCATCTTCTTGTCAATATGGGCAATAAAAACTTTCGCCATGGTTGGGTTGGCTTGGGCGCCAAACAAACACACCTAAAATTTTATTTCTTTTTTAGCCTAAGTAGTAGACAATAATGAAAAATATGAAATTGATATTTTGTGAGCGGGGTTCCCTCCTTCGCACACTATGTAGAAGGTGAATTGTCTAGATTTTCTACACTAGGGCAGCCAAACTAGTCCCCTTCCTCCCCGAGCAGCCGAGCTACTAGGCCTACGCTGGCGTCTATGGTGAGTGTCACGCCATCCTGCCAAAGTTTAAGTTCAATTTTATCCGAGCCAAAGATCTAAATGTTTAAATTTATTTTGTTTATTTCAAAATTTGATTTTTTTTAATAGAATGGGGGAATGAGATGTGTTGAGGTGGTGTCATTCTAGAGGGTTCTCACTCCTCCACTTAATTTTGTTTATTTCAATGTGAGAATTATAGCGACCCTGCGCACCATTGCATGGTGTAGTGTGTCAATCTTTGATAATACTAATGAAATCATGTCTCATTAATAGTACATCCAGCAGAGTAGTACAACAGAAGAATTGCAGTGATCCATAAAATTATAGACTTAATATTACAAGCCAGAAATATATAAAAATTCCAACTTAGCTGGTTTACAATAAAATAAGTTCTTGCAAAGTAAATGCTAGAATATATAACATAAAATACACAAGAGAAGCATATCTAACATAAGGGCTAAAGTATACTATGTTATTCTTACTACACTATATCGTATTACTAATACTACTCTATATTAGTGTTATGTTGTCCACCATGATCGATGTAGTAATCATCGTTCTCCCTCCAATTAGGTTTGCTTCTTTGCTCCTTCCGCACACTCCGAATGCTTTTCCTTAGCATCTATCAACTTAGAGCCTAAAGAAGATTTTATATAGAGGATGAGTACAGATGGTACTCAATAAATTCAGAATAGCAACAGGTGTTTGGTATGTATTATTACTACAAGGACAATAATCCTCAAGGAACTAATGAGTTTTTAGTAACATTTCTAGAATAAGAGTCAAGTTTTAACTTTAATAATTCTCTATGCTCAGAAGGTTTCATGTGTTGTTAGAACCTCCAATGGTTCCTTTCCCGCCGCATTATTAGTTCATACTCAGAATAGGGAGTGATAATGTCACACTTTAATACACTCTGCAGAGGTATGTTACCTTAGCCACAAGTGGTACTTAGCCTTTATGTCGGGTACGAAACCCATCACACTCCCAACGATGTGAGTCTAGGTCCAAGGTTTCTAGTCATTTCACCCATCCTATGTGACATATCTCAACCGTTCTAGTCAGCCCAACACCGACTACCCATCTCATCATTATAACATACTTTAATAAGGGTTGGGGACATAACGTCTTCCCAAGCGAAATTCAGCGTTTGATGCTCCCTTGGGCGAAGGACATAACACTTCCCCAGGCGTTACTTTAGATATGTTCCAAAGAGATATGTTAGTAAGAAGGCGCTACTTAACTCGTCTGTCCCACTCTAAGTCTTATGGTTAACCGTATCTATACGGCGCTCAAATGTCAACTGACAATTGTTGTTAACTTTAATGTGATATCATATGTAATGGAATTCTAACTACCCCCAACAATTTTCATTCCAGTGTTCCACCACCCACCATACATGATTCCAAGAACCAACAATAATATATCTCAATTTTCTAGAAATTATCATTTTGTTTCTATATATGTGATAAGAGGAATATAATTTGCATATAATTTTGGTAAAAATATTAGGGGATACCAACAAGAGAAATGAACTTGCTTTGTGACGGACAAGAATCGAAGTATGAATTTTTGTTGAGAGAACTCGACAGAACCTCGGGATCTGAAGATCAAATAATAGTCCGATAAGGATTAGCTCCAACTAATTTTCAAATGTGAATGCATGCATGGATGTAATTAAATTTCTAAAGCTATACGTTGGTATTTCTTACATAGTATTTCTATGATTTTATGTGGATTAATTTCACTTGACTTTCACAATATGAGAGAAAATGCAGAATGATTTTATGTGGCTTATTACAAGCAACTTTATTTTTCTTGAATTCTAGAATGTTGAATAATGTACTATTGAGAAGTAATGAAATTCTAATCATTAGAACATGACTAAAAGAAGCACACATAATTTACATGATTTTTAACTACTTTTACATCTGAATTATACCTATAATTTTTTTGAGGGAATCTAATTTAAAAGGTAAGTTCTAATTTGTTTTACTACTTCCAGCCCATCCGACCCATTTAGCTAGGGTTAACCTAACCCTAGTTGCCCCCTTTCTCTCACCCCTTCACTCTCTCCTCTGTCCAGCCATCACACTCTCCATCCTCTTCTCCTCTCTCCTGCAACACCCAAGTTGACGTTGCTAGTGCTGTCAATCCTGGTTGCAGTTGGCCGTATTTCTCCGTGATCCTTCCCCCTCCGGCACTTCTACCTCCTCGCCTTGCCGCCTCCGCCCACACCACCGCCATGCCATGAACCCTTGGGTTCGTGGTCGGCCCAGTGACGATGGCTGAGCTGCCGGTGTTGTCTTCTGTCCCCATCGACGGATCTATACCGGCACCCTCCCTACCTCCCAACTCATGCCCATGCCATCGTGACGAGCCCTAGCCTATCAGGCACTCCGGTGAGTTGCTGATGGTGCCGGACTGCACATTGGTGCCGATGTCATGGGTCATCGATGTCGTGGTGCTATGGACACAATTGAAGACAATGTTGTGGTTCCATGATGCCTCGATGCCTCTAGTTCGCCTGTTGTCGCCAATCCTAGCTGCAACTCGGCTTGGGTTGAGCATGGGCGTGGTGCTGGTCACATCATCACGAATGGCACCGTGGTGCTTCTTGGTCGGCCTCCATTCATGTTGTCGTCACAACCAACCCTACTTGGCGACTCAGGTCCATGGCATGCGTGCGTGTGTTGGTGCTTTGGGTGATGGCGTCGTGGGTGAAACTGTGGTGCTCCGTTGTCGACTTGCTGCGACTATACGGTTGCCGTTGTCGTTGCACAGCGGTAAGTTCACCGCATCATAACCACGGCGACAGTGACCCCCCGACGTAGGTAAATAACTCTTAGTCTTCACCCTCATTCTCTAGTCACTTGGATGCTAATGGTTAGGATTGCGCCATGCTGGAAAAGATCTAGTATTCTGTGAAAACTATACAATACTAGGGTTCTAGCTTTGTTCTTACGAAATTGATTATTGAATGGTATGATTCCTATAGGAATTTATGCTTTGTGATGGATTATCATCTCTGTGTGGTGATGCTATGCCCAATTTGGTTCCTATAGAAGTTGTGAATGTGTCCAGCTAGTCTATAATGCTAGCAACAATGCCCAGTATGTTTTTGTATATAAGATTTATGATACTAGGACTTGTACTTGTGGTGTTATATTATTTTATTACGATACTACCTGGGCTTTGTGATGCTAGTAATAATTGTTCAATAGCATTAAATCTTTGTTTTGCTAGCCACTGGTGCCATGATATGTATGGTTTCTATAATTCTTGCATATGTGTGAGGACCTGTAGTGCTTAAGTAAAATGTTATGCTACTGTGATGATAAGGACGGTGCTCTACTTCTATAGATTGTTTAGTAATTAGCTTCTACTTCTATGATTACTAGCTGCTGATATTAGCTTATTTGGTTCATATAGTTGTTTTTTTTATATAATAATTTTTTGATGCTGTTGTATGCTCCTGATGTTGGTACCTGGGCTCTAGTATCAATTAAAGTGTTATTCCATTCATTGTGCTACTGGTTTAGGCTACAACTAAGCCTAATTGCCCTCTGATATTGGTTCCCTCTATTTTGGTTACTTCTGTGCTTGTCTCGGAAGTGAATAGGTCACTAACCTAGTGGTTTTAGTTCATTAAACATATTAATCTAATATTTCCAATGTGAACTAGTCACTGGATTTACTGGATTTATGCACCATTTGTTATAGATCCTGATAGAGGTTAATAGGATTGGATATGGTTTCTTCTTTAGTATTGGAACCTCCTACCTAACCTCTAGCTAAGCCATTTATCTCATTTTTCCTAATGTATGTATGTATGTATGTATGTATCTATCTATCTATCTATATATATATATATATATATAAAGCATGATTTGATTTACTTTTCATGCTAAGCTTGCTTTAGGATGATCTGATCCTTAATTCAGATGTAATAAATTAGAAATGGTACTTATCCCATGTATATAGTGTATGTGCTTGTGATAATTTGTTCTTAACATATCCAAACCGAAATCATCTCTTATATGCTAGCTTCATTTTATTGAACATTAAATTGAGGAGACCATGATATTGTGCTTTGTCTAGCTTGTCCATTTGCTTACTGTTAAGTTGCTATGAACAGATGTTTCTCTTGTCTTATTTATTTTTCCATCAAATTATTAAACTGAGAAGAACAGATCATGTGCTCATCTCTTCTAGTGCTACCCTACTTTTGACCATGATCCCCATTCTTTTACTAAATTCTTAACTCTTCTTTTCTGTTAGGAACCTGATATTACCTTGATCTAGCTTGTCTTATGATGATGCTTTATCTAAAATACCAGATTCTCCCTAAGGCATATGAATATGATAAGAACACATATATACTTTTCTTAGTCCTATTTGTTTGCTTGTGCTAAGCTGATAAGAACAGAACACTGTACTTGATATTAGCCTGACGCAATGATGGTTAATCCTAAGGGTAATTTATATATTGATAAGGATATATGCTACTAAGTGGCTTTTAATGCTTGATGATGAACACCTAATGCATGACATTTATAGAAAGATTATAGCTTGTAATACGTACATTTATTTCAATCTTCGTATATATTTTGTATTTTCTTGAAATGCATATCCCAAATGTATAACTTACATTTATAAAATTAATTCCTGTATATACTTTGGGATCTTATATTATAATGTTTGTTTCTTTATGAATATTCCTAAATGCATAATTATTTATATTTGCTTATTCATATTTAAACATCTTATATCCAAAAATTTAAGTTTATCCTAAATTTCATGCAACAATGCAATTGATGCACGAACAACTTCTCCTAACCCTACTCTCCGATGTTAGCAATTTACGGGTTCTCACAAGAATGCTCCAAGAATAGTGCTCCCTGGAATATATCACTCCTCCGTGAAAAGAGAAGCCAAGGCTGGATTTCGGGTTTCTAAGTTGAGTGTGAAAACATATTTGAGACCCACGTGTCAGCCGGTGTTGCACTCAAAATAAGCAGCGAAAAAATTGGATGTATTGTCGCCTCCTAGTGACGGCGCTTGATATTGTTCCTCAATTTGAGAATTTTAGAGTTAAACTTAGCTAAGATTTTTGGCTGATTTGTTTTGGTAACTACCCCTCACCAAGAAAGCCGGTTACTGATAAACCTTTTCCTACTCGACAATCACATTCACAATTGCTCCTCACACGTCAATTTCTTCTTTCCTTTCCTTGAGAATTTTCATCAAAGCAAACAGAATATGCTTACTAGAACGAGCGGCACTACTTCCTCTAAAAAGAAAAAGGAAAAAAAGAGGAAAGAACAGCGCTACGGCTTATCATGCGTTTTATTTTGCGTTTAGTCCATACCTTAGTTGATAAGGCAACGCATGTGCCGTCACTAGCTTACTGATCTATCTTTACTTTTAGACAACCGCCACTAATCAACTTAGTAAAAGCTTTGGCTTTGATAAAGGAAAGATGGGTTCGACTTTTCTTGCGATCGCACGCTTTAGTTAAACCTATGTGAATAGAAATGAATGTTTTCTGTTCTGAAAAAAAGAAGGATAAACGCTATTTTTTTAAAATGATGAACGTTGGACTACAAAAAGACCACTAGGCATGTTTAGAGCACGGAAAGCCTATGGATCCTTAGAAGGATCAAAATGTTTCTTACGAGCAAATCGTCGATCGTCGTTGTCGAGAGTCGCATGAATCTGGAGAAAATTTCAACAGTTTATGAAAAAAATTCTACGAATCAAAGAGGTCCCTAAAACAGTCCCTGTATGATTCTACCGTGTCACGCAGCTTACGGTTCCATGATCTCAACTTTTGGTCTTACCTTCCAAAACAAAAAAACTTCCGCGCCTCTCAATGATTGATCCACATATGATTACTCCGACTGTTAACGCGTGTACTTCGAACAGCTGTATGTCCCAGATAAGATAAACAACAACACATGATTAACGAGAAAGCGAGATCCCGATCCTGCGCACATATATGATCCAAAAAGGCAAGAGATCACGAAAACGACATGGACGTCGCGAATGAACGAGTGCGTTGCTATCCTAGATGCCCGAAAAGACGCAGAGGTCCGTGTGAGTCGTAACATGGCTATGATAGCAGCCCCAGGACTCTTTGTTTGGGAGTATATGTTGTGCTGGGAAGCTCTTGTTTACTTTAACTCGTTCAGGTAGCATATTTTCTTGGATCTTTTCAAGTCTCGATTCGACAGGGGTACGTACGTATGTGAATTTCATGTGATGTATAAGCAATTTATTCGTGCAACACTTGGAGTTTTTTTTAATACAACTATATGTAGTAGAATATTTTGGCTGAAAATTCAGAGCGTGGTTCTTTTCTTTGCAGTAGCTCACGTTAATTGTTAGTCTTGATGTAGCATTGGCTCTGCTACATGGAGTAGATTGTATATTGTGGCTGAAAATATGGAGTGTGTCGAGCCAAGTCAGCTCGTTTTCTGCAAATAAACCGACATGTATGTATCTAACCAGCAATTGGTGTCAACCACAAGTCCAGTTCTAACTCAAAACTGAGTAGTCTACATGTGTGTCAATTTCTCTCATCCAGTTAATGACTATATATATTTACAGCTGACTGCACCAGGTCGTGTAATTTTCGACAAAGATATACACCCGCACGATGCCGTGAAATTCTTTTATGGTCAAAGGAAAAAAGATTAATTGATTATGTGCAAAGTTGAATCGTCACTCAGATTACGTAAGTATGGACCTAGAACTGTTTATATTTGGTACTTTATCTGTACCCAGCTTCAGAACATATTAATTTGTCACTCCAATATATTTATGTGTTGGACATTCCGTTGGCATGCTTGGAGTTTGCTACGAAACTGGGATCGATGAAGAGGAAAGTTGACGCATGGCAAGAGAGGAGAAACATCCAAAAGCAAAAGATGGATGGCATGGATCGAAGGTAGATAGCTGAGCTAGGAAGTCAGAGATGCTTGTAGCTTTCGATCATTGTACGAAAAGCAAAACTGTATTATAGGCATGCAGGTGCACTGTGTGAACCGGAACCACGCGTGCATGCATGCATCTCTTTTCTTCTTCCCTTCGATTGATCTTTCCAACGAGATAAGAAGAATGCGTGCATGCATGCATGCACACGGTGAGGAGGAAAAGAAAGGATGCTGTGCTACGCGTACTACTAGCAGTATACATGGTGTCCTCTCGTGGCCTCACCGGGAAATGCACATGCCCGGCTGCATACCAAGAGTCCGGGATTGCCTCCGTCACGATGTGACGCGGGCCGTGCGGTGAATGGCAACGTCGAGCTACTTTGTTGAAGTAAAAAAAATGCCATGTCACCGCTAATTATGAAAACTAGCCCATGTTACCTCTCGCTTAAGTAGAAATTGTTAAGGACTAGCAGAGTCCTAGACATGAAGCAAAAAATTTAGGCGCACCAGCCTATCCCGAGCACAGCACCCAGACCCAAGAGCCCAGGCCGCGCAGGGGACCTGTCATAGGCCTATCCCGAGCACAGCGCCCAGGACCCACGAGCCCAGGCCGCGCAGGGGACCAGCGGTGGCTCGTAGTATCAGTGAAGCTTGTAAGGAATTCAGAAGGCGGAGGCGCAGCTGCCCTTTTAAGCTAGTGCGCGCGCTGCTCGCTCGGCGAGGTGGGACTAAAGTTGTGCGGTACCACCGGTGGTAGCGTTACCACTGACGGGCAAACAATACGTACCCGTCAGTGATGATAAGTTAATACTGACGGGTCTTTATTTGTTGACCGTCACTCATAAATAGAAGTGACGGGTCGGTATTGTTTGCCCGTCAGTGATGATTAGTTAACACTGACGGATCCTTGCCTGATGCCCGTCAGTGGTATTCCTTCCTATATAAATCCAGCCCAGGCGCGAAAAACTTTCTGTGCCCGCGCGTCCCAAGGACCAGCTGCGTGCGCCGCCGTCGCCAGCTAAACTGCTGCGGCCTGCGCCTCCCGAAGGCCCTCTTCTCTCCAGCCCGGCCTCTTGATCCCTCTCTCAAAGATTGCTAGCTACCCGGGCTCCTGATTCTCTCCTCCCCCCATCTCAAAAGGCCAATTTTTCTCTCCTCCAGTCCCCATCCCTCTCTCAAAGACCCCAGCAGCCTCCTTGTCAACATCCCTCTCCCCGAAGGCCCACGATATCCGTCGCTCCTAGCTCCTCTAGGGTTTTTAATCTCTAACATGGTAAGTACTTTATTTTATTCGCCTGAGAGAAGAAATGACTAATTTAATATATTTATTTTATGAAACTAAGTTTATTTTGCCGTAGGGATCGATTGATAGAAGTTGGATGTATGGAGATCGTGCCACACAGAGTTTCGTCACCGCTTTGAACGAGTTTCTTCGAGTCGCTTAAGAGGATATGGCGATCAAGGGGAAAGCGAAGATGTGTTGTCCATGTCGTAAATGTAGTAATATGCAAATGTTATCGACGACGGGGGAGTTGCAGCTACATTTGCTGACGAAGGGTTTCATGGAAGGCTATACACGTTGGACATGTCATGGTGAAGAGAAAGAAGTTGCAAACCCGACAGAAGCGGTGGACCTCGTTGAGGATGAGCACGGCGTAGCTATCGAGGAAGAAGCTAATTCAGAATCTTCAGAGGATAGCATGGGGAATTTGAATGACATGTTGCATGATATGGAAGAAATGACTTCGACCCCGGAGAATGAAAGAGAGTTCGCAGAGTTTGTACGATTGTTGGAAGACGCGAGAGTTCCGTTGTTCGTTGGATGTAAACTCGAGCATACGCGGTTGTCCGTCTCGTTAGAACTTCTAAAGCTAAAGGCAGCGTACAACTGGCCGGACACAAGTTTCACAAAATTATTAGAGCTCCTTTCCAACGTTCTCCCGGAGGGGAACGTCTTGCCTACAAGCACTTACAGGGCAAAGAAGGTTATATGCCCTCTCGGATTGGACGTTGAAAAATTCCATGCGTGTCCAAACGACTGCATCTTGTACCGCAGAGAGTACGTAGACCTACAAAGATGTCCGGTGTGCAAGACATCCCGGTACAAGCGTACTGCAAACCAGCTCGATCGTGACAAGGACGACGATGAAGCGAAGGGCCCCCCTGCGAAGGTTTGCTGGTATCTTCCTGTTCTTCCCCGTTTGAAGCGGTTTTTTGCCAACAAGAAAGTTGCAAAACGAATGCGTTGGCATAAGGAGGGTCGAATTGAAGATGGAATCCTGAGGCATCCTGCCGATGCATGCCAATGGAGGGCAGTGGACGATGCATTTCCAGATTTCGGGGAGGAGGCGAGAAACATAAGGTTTGGGATGAGTACAGACGGGATCAATCCATTCGGCAACATGAGTAGCAGACACAGCACATGGCCAGTCCTTCTATGGATGTACAACCTTCCTCCATGGCTGTCGATGAAGCGCAAGTATATACACCTCTCCGTACTCATCCAAGGGCCGAAACAACCTGGAAACGATATTGACGTGTACATGCAGCCAATGAAGGAGGAACTAGAGACACTCTGGCACCAGGGGGCTGAGGTTTGGGACGCTGATAAAGTATAGTATTTCCAGCTACGAGCTATGTTGTTCACTACGGTCAATGACTATCCAGCGCTCGGAAACTCGTCTGGCCAGAGTGTGAAAGGATACGAAGCTTGTGTCTCGTGCCAAGAAGAGACTGCGAGTTCATTCTTACAGAACTCGAGGAAAATCGTGTATATGGGTCACCGAAGGTGGCTGGCCAAAAACGATCCATGGAGGCAGTGCCCAATTAAGTTTAACGGAGAAGTGGAAAATCGTTCGAAGCCGGTGGAGAAGACCGGTGCACAGATATACGAGATTGTCAAGGATATCGACATTGTACCCAGAAAGACACAAGAGCTAAGACCGGGCATCTGGAAGAGGAAGTCGCTATTTTGGGACCTGCCTTACTGGCAAGTTCTACACACCCGTCACAGTATTGATGTCATGCATGTCGAGAAAAATCTGTGCGACAGCTTGGTTGGTATTTTGCTGAACATTCCAGACAAGACAAAAGATGGTGTCAAGGCACGGCTTGACATGGAACAGATGGGCGTCAGACCAGAGCTGTGGTCCGAACAGATAACGTCAAAGACAAACAAGGGTGATTTGAGAGTCAATACGCGCCTACCTCCCGCCTGTTACACCCTGAGCAAAGCGGAGAAGAAGAGATTGTGCGAGTGTCTTGCTGGGGTCAAAGTTCCTTCCGGATATTCGGCAAACATAAAGAAACTTGTATCGATGAGGGACTTGAAATTAATTGGTATGAAATCTCATGATTGTCATGTGATGATGACACAGATCCTACCCATTGCAATTAGAGGCCTAATGGAGCCAGGAGTCCGCAAGACCGTCACCAACCTTTGTAGCTTTTTCAACACGATCTCTCAGAAGTCAATTAGCCCAGATCGCCTTCATAAACTTAAGCAAGAGATCGTCGTGACCATCTGCGAACTAGAGATGTACTTCCCTCCTACATTCTTCGATATCATGGTACATCTCATGATACATATCGCTCCGGAGATACTGAGCCTAGGCCCCGTGTTCCTACACAGCATGTATCCTTTTGAAAGATACATGGGCATTCTGAAGCGCTATGTTCGTAACAGATATCGGCCTGAAGGAAGCATCGTCCAAGGCTATGCTGCTGAAGAGTGTGTCGAGTTCTGCACAGATTACATGGCTGAACATCGACCTATAGGTGTGCCAAGTTCGCGGCACTCGGGTAGACTCATTGGTGTCGGCACACTCGGAAGAAGACAGTACGATCCTTTACGTACCGATCGATCAACTGACTTTCCATAGAGCACATTTCGTGGTCTTGCAACACCTGTCAGTGGTTGGGCCTTATATAGAGATGCACCAGCAACTGTTGCGCAAAGAAAACCCTAATAGAGGACCTTTTTGGATCACAAAGACGCACAACGCGCAATTTTGCCGTTGGCTAAAGGACTACTGGTACGGAAGGGAACCGACCTGTGAAGAAGAAATAATCGTCAAATGGTTGGCAAAGAGAACCCATGACAAACATCGTGACATGGCAAGGGTATGATATCAACGGATACACATTCTATACGGAGGCCCAAGACCGGAAAAGCACATATCAAAACTCCGGGGTGACGATAGAAGCTAAAAGTAGTATTGATGGCCCGAAATGCAGGTACTACGGCATCATCGAAGAGATTTGGGAACTTGACTACACCGTGACCAAGGTCCCGGTGTTTCGTTGCCGATGGGTGCACCTGAAGGACGTCTGTGTCGAAGATCAGAACTTCACCACGGTGAATCTTCGGAGTGTCGGGTCCAAAGAGGAACCATTCATATTGGCTAAACAGGTCGCGCAAGTGTTCTACGTACTGGATCCATCTAATAAGAAGCGCCACGTTGTAAGAAAAGGAAAAAGGAGTATCGTTGGAGTGGATGGTGTAGTGGACGAAGAAGACTACGACCAATTCGATGATCCGGATACCGAAGATGAAGATGAGAAGACAAAGAAAAAGATGAAACGTCATACTGATAACAGTGCCAAGCCGTACGTACGTACTGATCATAACGAAGGACTGACATATCAAGGGAAGAAGCTACTCGATGACGATGAGGAGAACGACGGAACTTAATATAAGTGTTGACATTTATGTGATGTAGATATGTAAATATATATGTGTGATCGAGATAACTGTTGTCATTTATGTGATGTAGATATAAATATATATGTGCGATATAAGTGTTGTCATTTATAAGGATATGCAATTTTGATTATGTTGGAAGCCCAGCAAGTGATGAATCCTTTACACTTAGCAAGCATTTGGTTGGATGGATGGAAGTTGGATATGATGAGCCAATTTTATGTTTAATTGGTTGGATGGATGGATTGCTATGGTTACCATTTGTATGCGATGGTGAGATTACCCACCTGAGTCTCAGGTGACAAACTCAAGCTATCCTGTTCATTCTCAGGTGACAAACTCAAGCTATCCACCCGAGTCTTAGACTCTGGAAACACTAAGATGAAGTCAACACTGACGGGCCTTTATTAGGAGACCGTCACTGCTAAATAACACTGACGGGGTCAAATACAATCCCGTCAGTGATGATCAAGTCAACACTGACGGGCCTTCTTGGCGCCCGTCACTCATACATACAAGTGACGGTCACTACATAAAGGCCCGTCAGTGTTAACTACATCATCACTGACGGGCAAGGAGCGGAAGCCCGTCAGTGGTAAAGCCACCACCGCTGCTACCGCATATCTTTAGTCCCACCTCGCCGAGCGACCAGCGCGCGCACCAGCTTAAAAGGGCAGCTGCGCCCTCGGCTTTCGAATTCCTTATAACCTTTACTGATACGTCGAGCCACCGCTGGTCCCCTGCGCGGCCTGGGCTCGTGGGCCTGGGCGCTGTGCTCGGGATAGGCCTCTGGCCGGTCCCTTGCGCGGCCTGGGCTCGTGGGCCTGGGCGCTGTGCTCGGGATAGGCTGGTGTGCCCGCATTTTTTGCTTTATATAATTTGTTCACTTCTATTTTCCAGCAAAAACCAAAAACAGGAGTGGAGCAGGCTTGAACGGACGCGCGGGCACGAAATTTTTTCCAAGTGTCTAGTCCTAAATATAGAACACACTCATCACTGACGGGCAGAAAATACGTACCCGTCAGTGATGATCAATTCAACACTGACGGTCTCTTGTGTGGTGCCCGTCACTTGTATATAACATTGACGGGTATTTTTTTCTGCCCGTCAGTGATGAGTTTGTTCTATATATAGGACTAGACACTTAGAAAAATTTTCGTGCCCGCGCGTCCGTTCAAGCCTGGACCAGCAGCGAGCCCTAGTTAACAGTGCCGAACTGCCGCCGCCGCCGCCGACGGATCTGCACTGCTCCGCGCCCGCTCCATGGATCCCGCCGCCACCTGCTCCACTCCCGCTGCCGTCGGGGCCGCCTCCACCGCGGCCACCGCCGCCGAGGTCGCCTCCACCGCGCAAGCCACCGCCACCGAGGTCGCCTCCGCCGCGGCCACCGTCGCCGGGGTCGCCGCCACCGCAGAAGCCGCTGCCGCCGCCTCCTCCTCCTCGCACTCCGGTGCCGCCACCTCCTCCTCCTCCCACTCCGGCATTCCCGGGTACATCGTTCATTCCAAGTTCTTAGCTATGTCCCCAGGATTTATGTAGCTAAGTTTTTTTAACTTGTTTATGTACCTAGAAATTGACTAGTGAACCTACTTCCATAAGAACAGATGCTCTATTTGATCTAGTTCCTTGATATACTGATACTTATCTGAGAAAGAAGTTTGGGGAAAGGTGTAAACTTGATAAGAACAGATTTCATGCTTGATCTTAGCTATATTGCTGTGATGATATTATCTAAGAATTAGTGAAAAGGTCAACTTTCTGGTAAGAACATATTCTGGGGTTCTACTTATTATAGCACATTTCTATTTGTGTGCACATGACAAGGTATGTTGCTGGTGGCCTCCTTCCTTCCCTAATCCTTGCTACTCCTCCTCCTCCTCGGCTAATCCTCCTCTTGCTGTTCTTGGCCCTTGCTGGTCTTCTCCCCTCAACATGCCTTGAGGTTCTTGATGTTCTTGGCCTCCTTGATCTAGTTCTCAAGGAACTGTGGTGGTCTCCTGGAGCTTGAACTTTCTAAATGCTCTAGTGTTTGGGCTATGGTTCTAAAGCTAGTTCTTGGTTCTTGAGGAAAGTCATTGTGATTCTTCGATGAGTCTTGCAGGGTACCTTTTATGCAACCAACTATAGTACGTTTTTACTTTTCTAATATCAATCGATCAGTAGTTTGCCGTTAATGTGTTGTGTTATACAGCCCTACTTAAGTTACATGAATTTTAATAATTCTGGTTACATTGATCTTATTGTTATGGCTCTAAAAAAGGATAACTTCATTCGTATTAAGAAAATGGGGCCTGAATTTATTATTTGGTTTGCTTTATTATTTAATTCAATTTCCATAGTGGACAGTATTCGTATTTAATTCAATTAGCTTTATTATAAACATAGTAGGTCTTTATTTAATCTAGTTCATATATTTACGTAAAAAAGAGGCTCTGGACCGTTCAATCCTGGGGATGAGGTCGAGGCCGAAGTTGTAACGGCACCAAGAAGGCAGCGCAAACCAAGAACGGGGAACAAGCTGCCGACGCAGACCTTAGTCATCACGGGGGTCGACCCCGACACAGGCGCACCACGTGAACCAACGAGCTCGGCGTCGAAATTCAACAACGCCTGTGGGGTGCTCGTACGGGAGAACATCCCGATCACTACTCCCGAATGGAACCAGGTGCCCCGGTCAGAGAAAGATGCCTTGTTGACTTCGCTGTTTAACCTGTTCGAGGTCCCGGAGCACCTGAAGGAGACGGTGAAGCACCACGCGGAGATAACGATGTGTAATGCTCACAAGAACTGGAGGCACACTGCGACCAAGGAGTACGTGATGAAAAATCGCCATCCGGGAAGAAGATGGTCGAAAGTAACTGATGAGCAGTGGGACCAATTCGTCGCCTCGAGGAGCACTGACGAGTTCAAGGCCAAGAGTGAGAAGAACAAGGAGCTGCGAACGAGGAATAAATTCAACCACAGAGTTGGCAGCCGCGGGTACGCCGGGATAAAGAGTAAATGGGAAAGAGAAGATGCTGCACTACGAGCGGCTGGGAAACCAGTTCCTTTCGAGGAAATATCGGAGCCTCGCGCCAGAAACTGGGCCAGGGGTCACACGAAAGTGAACCCGACGACGGGGGATGTGACGTTCCCCACGGAGGAGGTCCAGGCGGTGTCCAATCGATTGGTACTCACTCGACCTGTCCTGTCAATCCATCGTAAATAACTTGTTTCCTAAACGCTCGGTAGTGAAATATGGTACGTCTCTATTGCAGGTACAGTTGAGCCAGCAGGAATCGTCTCAAGATTCCGTACATTCCGAGAGGTGGCAAACACCTCTATCGGTTGCTCTGGGAAACCCAGAGAAAACTGGGCGTATACGAGGTGTCGGTGTAGCCGCTACATGGGATAGAATCTTTCCCAAATCAGCTGATGCCGCCCGCCAAAGGAAGAGGAGCAGGCACGAGGCTTTAATGGAAGCGATGATGGAGAAGGCGAGAGAGGCGGCGAGACAGGAGATCAGCGAGGATTTCCTGAGACGGTCGGAAGAGTTGGCACGAGAGGCGGCAAGACAGGAGTTCGCAAGGCTATATGGGGAGCTGCCACCCACGCATCGTGCGCCGAACGTTCCTGGAGGGAGCAGTTGCGCCTCTACCAACGCGGCCACCTCCGATGGGGTAGCTACAACGTATCCGTACGAAACCCTAAATGTAAGTTCATGGCACTTAGTAGAATCTTTCATACACATCTTATGTTTCAAACACTGCTCTAATGGCCGAGAACCAACCTTTAACTGTTCCACAGGTGCAGGTGCCCACGAAATGCCGATTGGTTTATCCTGTGCCGGGCGCCAATGTTACCGTCGCACACGGCCTACTGATGCCAGCTTCTTCGGGGGCCCTGACGCACCATCAGATAACATCGCCGGACATGGCGAAGGTACAGGTGGATAGGGTAGTTGCCGAGTTCGGTGCCATGACTGTCCCTGTACCTCCTGAAGAGGATGCGACCACGCTAGGACAATGCCTGATGACCTTCATCCAGTGGCCGAAGGCTCAAGTGATTGTAGAAGGGGCCTCGACTCGCACATCTCCGGCCAGCGCCTCTCCATCAACCCGGATATCTCCTTTGGCCTTGAGCCAAACACATCTGTCGTTCGACCGGAGAGACGAAGACCCGATGCCAGCCCATGAGGGATCGGAGGCAGGTGCCACTCCAATGGATGTTGACCTGCCACTTGTCGATGCACCCGAGCCGCCGAGACAAGAAAGACGCACCAAGCATAGGCAGGACCCAAAGAATGCCGTACCGCCAGCGGAGCCAGCCAGTGCGCAAGGTGCCGCGAAGACTTTATCTCCAGGCACACTTCACGGCGCAATGAAGGAGGCATTTGCTGGCCCTACGCCTAGGGAAAACATAATACGTACGGAGAGTGATCCAACTGCGGTCCAAAAGGCTCCAAAGAGAAGGAACACCAAACGGGGCGGCACAGCAAAGAGGAAAGCAAAACAAGATAGCGCCGCTAAGTCCCTGTCCTACGCGTCAACTCCTGAAGCACGACAGAAAGCAAGGGCAGACAGCTACATTCCCGGTCAGCCGCTCCTCCCGGACGATGAAATACAAACTTTGGGAGCCGAGGCAAAACAACTGCATGATATGATCGTGCTACAGTCGAGCCAACCGGAACGATTTGTGTCCTTCATCAAAGTCGAAGTACCACAAAGTTACCACTTTTATCGAGAGTTTGACAGTCCTTCATTCAACGTCGACTTTGAAGCCGTCTGGTCCATGTATAACCTGAAGAGACTAGACACCGCGCTAATGAGGGTCTGGACACTCTGGCAATCTAAAGAGGCCAGGCGTAACAAAGCGGGCATTGGGTTCATCGATCCGTGCATCTTGCACGACCGCCACATCGACGAAGCATTTGAGTCGGTCGTTGATTTCATCTCCGAGGCATGGCTCGCGCAAAGGGGACAGTGAACTGCTAATCGTGCCGTATAACCCTCCGTGAGTTCTTTACTAATTGCGTCCAATTTTGTGTTCAAGCACTTAATTAAATAGCTGAGTGTGTTTACATGCATCTCATCTGGTCTATGCAGCGACCATTGGGTCCTTCTCGTGATAGTCGTACCTTGGAACAAGGTCTTCTACTTTGATTCTCTCAAGCGCGGAGAAGGACTACCCCCTAGGGACTTCTCCAGGATTCGGCGGAGCATTGACGAGGCGTACACCAAATTTAGGGCAATGGGAGGGATGGCGCGCTGGAAAAAGTCAAATCCTAGGCTCAGCCACACGTTTGACTTCCCGTGCAGGCAGCAGCCGGCGAATAGCGTGACATGTGGGTTTTATGTGTGCGCGCACATGGACGCGATGGTTCGTCGCTGGAACCCACTATCCACTGAAAAAGACTTCAAGGACTACATCGCTCTCGACTACGACTACTTACGAGATCAATGCCGCATGAGAGATGTCTTTGCGTACTTCTTGAACCAGTATGTCGTCAGGCCAGGCGGTGATTTTTACGCCGGCGTAGAGCTGCCTCCCACCTCCGGAAAATGTTGACTTACTGATAACTTAGTTCATATTTGTATAATCTATTCTCTTCAATGCAACGTGAATTTCATTTCGAGTTGTAACCCTATAACTTAGTTCATATTTGTATACTCTATTCATTATCAACGTAGATTTCTACCTTATTCTTGTTTCAATACAATGTTGTTATATTGTGCCGTCTACTATCTTCTTGCAGGATATACATCTTCACGATCATCGAACGACTCCTCCGCAACATCATAGAAGCTTGATGACATATTTAATTATTATGAATTTCAATGTGCTTGGGTGTAATATATGTGCATTAATTTAGATTTGTGAATTTCATATATTGTGAATGTCTTGTACTATGTTGTCAATATATATGTGCCGATTTCTGAAGTTCATATAATTATGAATGTGCTTTTGATGCTTTGTGCCTCGCAGCTGGGGCTGCTGAGAGGCTGTGTAGCTGGGGCTGCACAGCTTGGGCTTTTTTACAGAGGGCATGGCTAGCAAATCCTGAGGCTAGCCAGCAAAAAATGGTGCAGGGATGCACCAGGATATGGTCATCACTGACGGGCGCAACATCAGTGCTGGCTTTTCCTGCGTCAACCGTGGTAGTTATCACTGACGGGCAGAACAAAGAGAGCCGTCAACGCTACAAATCATAACTGACGGGCAGATAATCCAAACCCGTCACTGGTAACCAATTATCACTGACCGGTCAAAATAGGCTACCCGTCACAGGTAACACATTACGACTGACGGGCAGGAAACACTGACCCGTCAGAGGTAAGCCATTATCACTGACGGGTCGATAATGGTACCCGTCAACGTTAGATGTCATCACTGACGGTGCCTCTCTATGCACCCGTCAGCGATGACTACTACAGGTCTTCCATGGCGTCCCCCGAACTGGTCATATGTGACGGGTCCGTGTTTCCTGCCCGTCAGAGGAAATGTGTTATCTGTGACGGGCGGGTGCACCCGTCAGTGGTAACATATGTTACCACTGACGATTAGTTCCTGACGGGCGCTCCACCCGTCACAGGTGGGCTGTTCCTGCCCGTCAGAGATGACCTGTTCTGTAGTAGTGTACACGGGTTGGGGTGGATTTTATTTTTTTGGAAGCTCGCGGCGACAGTGCTTGAGCATTACGAGGGGGCTAAGGTAGGGGGTGGCGGCGTGAAAAGGGAGCACAAGAAGGATGGCAATGCATTTTATATAGGGGCGAGACCGTTGGACGCGGATGATGTGGTTGCGGAGAAGAGATTTAACAATGTTGTAGTTTGGTTAAGAGATAATATTTGTTGGATAAGATATGGTTTATTAGAAGTTTGTTAGAGATCAATTAATTAATTAGTTACTTTTATTGTTAGAGATTTTTAAGTAAGACTAAAAAGAGAGGGGAGAAAGTGTGGATGAATCACCATCACCAACTCTCATACTATAGATTGGTATAGATGAGCCCTGCTAATTAAGTGAAGCTAATCAGCTACCGTGGCTTTATTTGTAGAAAAGATGTGACAGGGGGTTGTGTGATCTTTTTAATTAGTGTACACATCCGCGCATGAACATATGGTCGAGCTTTGTGGGACCCTAGAGTGTGCATAAAGTTCTACTGTATGTGACGGACGAGTTTATTATGTATTTCCTCTATCAGTCCTCGAGGAAAATAGAAACATTTTCACAAATATAATGCGATGTATATATATCTTTCTCTCATATACATAAACGACTAGCTAGGGATGTTTTTGGCACTGAGGTAGATCATAATGATCTCCTTTTTTTAATATATTTTATAGTTTGGTAATCTGCTTTTATATAATTTATATAAATAGAGTTAATTCATATCCTCCATAACACAAGCAGTAGAAATATACTATCTCTGATTCATAAAAGATGTCGTTTTGGACATCAACATGGTCTTCGAAACATAATTATCTATTATGATATATTTATGAAATTCAACAAAATTATATATTCTGAAAGTATTTTTCATGACAAATGTACACATATGATTCTTAAATATCTAATCTAAATATGTATAAAAATATTAATTGTCAAAGTTTCAAAAAATTGGCTTAACCTATGTCCAAAACAATAGCTTCTAAGAACCCGATAGAGTATCTTTTATACAATAATTTATTAAATAACTTACAGCATGGTAAAATGTAGCAGCTGCAGACCGATCGAGTTTCAGCAGATAGTAACCTGCCACTGCGCGTTGCGTTTCGCGAGCCGGCGGCCGGAGCGCGCGCGACGTGTGCGCCTCTGCCTCTCTTATCGCCTTCGAACCGCTAAATTGTTCAGCGCCGTGTCCCGTTCCCATTGCCTCACCCGGGCCGCAACGGCGATGGCGTACATCCTCGTGATTTCCTGCCGATCGAATGCTCCCGATGCCCGAAAATGCCACCACGCGCAGCGGCCCGCCCTGGCTATCTCTTCTCGACGGTTGATTGAAGCGCTCTTTGAGAAGTGATGTAGTAGTGGATGCATGTGTGGTGCGTCGGACATGCACAACACTGTAGGAAATTCCATCTAATTGCCCTTCTTGGCTTCTTCAATTGGTTCAGTTCTGCTGTCTTAATTAGAAACATCAGTGTTTCAAGAAATTAAAAAAAACATGAGTGGTACGGTCCAGAGTATTCTTTTTCCAATATAGAACTTGGCATTCCATCTGATCGGTTGCACACCTATATCGTTGGCTACCAAAATCATAGCAAAAGTTTGAGACTTGGTCTGTCCAGGCGACAACATCTACCCTGACATAGGCCTCACATCTTACGTGCTAGATCATGGATACATGATCTTGGATAAGATACGATCTTTAACTATTCTAACTTTGAGTTACTAAACTTATTAATTGAGTCAAACAGATCACCGTTCTTTTAATTTGCTTCTCGAGGCCGCTGAACTGAATGAAGTGATTCACAACAAACATATCACAACTAGGCCACAAAGAATTCACGCATGTCTGTTAACCGCGCAATGAGCCTCCTAACAGGTTTTTCCCCATCGACCCCCCTCCAGACCTTCCGTTCTACTATATCAACCCTGTCTCGACGGTTCGACACCATCTCGATCCCTATTCGGCACCGCGAGTTCGAATAAGAAACTAGCAAGCCACAGTAAGTATCTCGATCGTGACGCTCACGAAGGACATATCCAAAGCAGAACAAATACGTGCTCATTTGTTTCAATACCCAATTACTCCCTCCGTCCCAAAATATAAGACACGTATACATCCCAAGATTTACAATTAGATCTATAATATGTTAGTTATATGATATAAAAATGATATAATTGAAAAGTGATTTTGAAAATGAATCCAACAATATCACTTTTGTATCACATGATCAAAATATTATAAGTCTAATTATAAATCTTGAAATACGTACGCGTCTTATATTTTAGGACAGAGAGAGTAACAAATTTACTACACGCAACCGATATATGAACGCAACGGTCCTCCCTACTAATCTGGATAACACGAAAACAAAGCTTCCAAGTAAGGATCGATAAACCAAACAGAAAAATGGATAAGAGGGAGACAACATAAGGCCATGTACAATGCAGGGTGCTTATAACCCGGTGTTTAAAGAGAGAGAGTAGCGTGGCGTCTCAAAAAAATATGTGACTTACAATGCAGAGTGCTTCATATAGGTGCTTAAGTTGCTTTAATATTCGTGTAGCACCTACTCTAGCACCTGTTGTCTCCAATGCAGCGCTGCATTGTGTGGAGTACTATTTGTGCTTCTTGGAGTACTATTTACTAGGCACCGGTTGAAGCACCTGTCACTTGTGTCACCCTAAGCACCAGCCTAGCACCGGATGCTTAACTTTGCTTCTGTCGCCCTTTCTAAGCATCTGTCTAAACACCTCTCACAAAAAAAATCGAGTTTTTTTTCTGAGACACCTGTCTAAAACACATGTCTAAGCACCTGACTAGCCTGACTCGCACTTCACATATGGCGTGGTTGTGATGATGCGGAGTGACGGTGATCTGCAGTGGCCCACTTAATTCTGTTCAATGACGATAATCTATGTGAGTCGTTTGGTGACAGAGTGTAATCCAATCTTCCATGTCCGTGTGCACGTATCATACACGAGCACACACGCACTTGTGGCTGAGCGGTTGTGTACAACTGGAGTTTAACGCCATCCGTTAACGATGGTCATGGTCTTTCTTGTCATTTCGTGCCAACGCGCTACCTTTTAAATACCCAAAAATATCGCCTCCTCCCCCGGAAAGGTCGAAGAGAAGAGAAAGGAGAGCGCAAACCAACGCAACGCACACGGCGACACATCTGGTACGCTTTGGCTCGCACCCCACGTACGAACGGCGCGCGCACGGCCGCATCGTGCGGGAGCCACCGCCACGCGGACGCCGGTGGGCGTCGGAAGATGACGAGGCGGTGCTCGCACTGCAGCAACAACGGCCACAACGCGCGCACCTGCCCCGCCCGCGGCGGCGGTGGCGGCGGTGGAGGAGGAGGAGGAGGAGGGGGTGTGAGGCTGTTCGGCGTTCGGCTCACGTCGCTGCCTCCGGCGGCGATGAAGAAGAGTGCCAGCATGAGCTGCATCGCGTCGTCGCTCGGGGGCGGGTCCGGGGACTCGTCGCCGGCGGTGGGTGGAGTCAGGGGAGGGGGAGCGTGCGCGGCGGGATACGTGTCCGACGACCCCACGCACGCGTCCTGCTCGACGAATGGCCGCGCCGAGCGCAAGAAAGGTAAGATTTCTTTTTGTACCATTCGCTTCGCTTGGTGTGCTTGTAATTTGCTTATGTTCCGGTTCGATGGAATGCGTTGCTGAGCGCCAGCGGTAGAAATTTTCCTCTCTTGGATGATCTTCGCCTTGGTGAATTACTTCCACGAGCGAGCGAGAAAGGTGGCGTTTGTCCTGCCATTTTCTTTTGTTTGCTTCTCGATCTACCCACCCCTCATGGAGCACGCTTAGCGGTAGGAATATGTCTATATATTTTTTTAAAATATCCCTGCAGTTAGGAGAAGAAAGATACAATCTTTTGTTGTCATCCACAATTATTTAGTTGTATTGCTTCAAATTCTCTACCTTTTTCTTCAGGTATGGCATCTTGTGTACTAGAGAAAACTGAATTTTGTGGGTGAATCGCATAATGCACTCTTCTTTTTATTTTGTCCCGTATATTACATTTCTTCTGTTCCCTACTGTTGTAGAGATTCTTATGCAACCAAAATTCCATACTAATGATAAGGAAATCTCAAAACTAAAAAAAACGCCGTATCCTTTTCATATCAAAGAGTGCCAAGTCCCAGTTCCATTCAAGAAACCAATAAAGACTCCAAAGTTTTATTTTGCCTTTTGTTTATAAGAAACTATTTTTGAATGGATATTAATATTTTGGATGACATGCTTTAAGATTTTGTTTTATTTGCCAGACTCAAGGTATTGTCGGTATCACTGCTGAGGATTCAATATTTAGGAACCGTCCAGAATGACCGACACAAATCAACCCAATTCAATATCTTTTCCCACCTGATTAAGTTACATGCACATGTGCATCACAAGACCTGTATAGATCACATTCCGGAGAGACAGTGACTGGCCACGATGAAGGAGCCCCACAAGTGCCTCCCTCATGTCTCTTTGACCTTTAATTTAATCACCTGATCCTAAAAGAATCTAGCCATATTAATTCCAGCTGTTTTGACCAGTCATAGATATTTGTAGTGATATGTTATTTTATTGGTAGGATTGTACAAGAGACTTTTATTATTGGCACTTGGCTTCAAAGGGACTGTAGGAGCCAAGTACTGTAAAAACAGAGAGACTGTAGGAGGCAAGTGCCCTTTTAGTTTGCTTATAGAATATAGATTAAGACAGGGTTTGTTAAATCACTTGTTTTTCTTTGATATCGTATTTGGTGTTGAATCATCTGCGCAATGGCTACAAATTAAGACGGATAGGGAAAACTTCTAATGGAGTTCCCTTGTATTATACGGGGCAACATCTTAGTTAAAATAAAAGTACCTACCTCTTACATGGACATGGCAACACCATGCAATTATGCTGTAGAACTTACCATTTGAATCACTCACCATGCTTGCAGGGCCAAACTATTTCCATGGCTTTTAAATTTGAAAGGTCTCGAACCTTGGGCGTCCAATCCAACTGGCTTGTTGTACTCGTTACTTGTTAGCATACATCCATTCTTGCCATGGCGCTTGAAATAGACATATCTTAAGTGGCGCTTGAAATATCTTAGGTGCACTTAAGATATGTCTATTTCAAGCACCACTTAAGTAGGTGCACTTAGGTCATCGACAAACATCTTAAGCAATGAATCACTAGATATGGTGATGTGTTAGAGCTATTTCCCATTGAAGAAAGAAGCCATGTGTTAGAGCGGAGTTCAGTCTTTCTAAAAAAGAATAATAATAAAACAAAGTTCAGTGGATTCAGAAGGGATATAAGCTCACCAGCAGCCTTTCTTTCAATGCGAGCTGTTTCGCCATGCTGATGGATTCGTTGCTCGAGACCTAGCGGAGTGAAATGCAAGGAATCATTCTGGCTAGTGGAGTAATCGGATCCCGAACATTTGTTGCTCTTTGTGCCAACAAGGTGTGAATTGGTGATTGAGTCTGAACTTTGGGGTTGGCACATAGATCGTCAGATAAACCATGTGTTTAATGGAAACTTGGTTGTGTGACAAAGAGATATTTTTTCTTTTCCTTCGTGTGTTTTGGTTTGACGAGTCTAGTCTTAGTGGGTTTAGCAGCAAGTTCTGCATTCCCTCTGTTTACAAAAAATGAAAAGGAAACAGGATCTTTTTCTGAACCGTAACAAGGAATCGTGTTTAGTTGCTGTTAAGAAAAGGTGACTCATATCTTAACCTTTTTGGATTCGAAAATATGTGTTATAAGAAAATACTAGAAGAAACCTACTAGGATTTGAAGGCCTTGTTTTGGAAGGGGCTATGTGGGAACCTATATAAACTCATGAGGGAATGACAGTAGAAACCCAACCCAAACAATCAAGAGTAAGGTGCAAACAAGAGAGGATTAGAGTTTGGGTTTTTTAGCACTATAGATTCTTGTATAGAGTAAGAATTTGATGGTCCTCAAAGGTGTGGGAGGATTATGAGAGAGCGATAATCTCTTGTACTATTTTGAGATCGTACTTAAAGAATTTGCGGTCGGCTTCACTATATCTGGAAGCTATACATTTAGAATTTCAGGGACTGCATCCTGTTTTGGGAGTGTAGAGACACTGGATAATCTTGGGAATTGAAAGAGGGAAATTGTGGGGATACTGATACAGATTCAGTAAAACAATAACCATCATTTTAGGATAAAATAATCTCATTTTGTTTGGGAACAATACTATGGATAAGTTGAAGTACTGTTACATGTTCTATTTTCCTACCCTGCACTGGACTTCAATAATCAATTAGTTTCTGTTGTTGTGGAGGTGAAAAACAGGTAACATTAACACAAAACTTTAAGACCATAGTGGGTTATGACTGTCACTTCGATGCAGCTGCCTATTTCACAGGCATCTTTTCAGCTTCATGAGCAGTTATCTTTCATCTGATCCCCAAAAGATTAAAGTATACAGCAGTCACATCTTCGTACTTGATTCATCCAAGGATCTACTGTCCTTACAAATATAACATTAAATGCTCAGAACGTAGAAGCCTAGCAGTCTTTCAGGTCCTGAACCTGAAGAATTTCCAAACAAGTTTCTCTGTTAACTTAGTACATTGACAGTTCACAAATGTAGCGCACCTACTTAAGTGGCGCTTGAAATGGACATATCTTACAAATTGGCTCTGCTGCTGCACGATGATTCTGAACAAAAGACAAATACATCACCAAAGCAAATTGCCTAAACAAAATTATGTTCTTGTCATGTTACTGTTATCGAGAGTTTTTGTGGGGACAGCATGTGAAGTAATTTAGTTTACTATTGAAGCATTGATTAGCGAGAATTATATGCTAAATACTTCTATTATGGCCCTATGACCTCAATAATTAAACCCCAGGTTTTGACAGTTCACTCATTATACTTATGTTAAATGGGAGGGGAAAAAAAATCCTCTTATATGTTCTTGTTTTGCTGGAACAACCTATTGCTTGAGAGGTTGGACTTGGCAACTTAATTTTCCAGTTTAGGAATATTCCAGAGTTCAGCTATATTAATAGTTTAGTATTGAACGGAAGGAAAATTTATTTGCCTTTTCCCCTTATGGAACTATAGTTGTGGTGCTGGGAGACGCAATCTTGCCTGAACCAACTGTAGACTAGTACATTATTCTACAAAGCAAAGTATGTATTTATAGAATATTTGCTAAAATCACTCAATTGAAAATTATCAAGCATGTTAATCACAGGTAACATTTATTTTCTGCTTTAGTTGTTCAGGTATGTCAGGACACTGTTATGTTTCTTTCGTTTATGTTTTCAGACCTTGTGTTGATGTATCGGAATGGTCTCTTTAATCAGAAAAGAAAGCTCAAAACTTATGATTTTAATCAAGTTCAAATGGAATGATTGATTATTTGCCTTAGTTGAAATGAATATAGGCTAGTTTTCTTTATTATTTTCTCAGAGCCATATGTTATTCTCAGTCCTGCTTCCAATCATGGACTTCTTTTGTGCTTCAGGTACACCTTGGACTGAAGAAGAGCATAGAATGTTTCTGATGGGTCTGCAGAAGCTTGGTAAAGGAGACTGGCGTGGAATATCTCGTAATTATGTTGTTTCCAGGACCCCAACTCAGGTCGCCAGCCATGCTCAAAAGTACTTTATTAGACAGACGAACTCGTCAAGACGGAAGAGGAGGTCAAGCTTGTTTGACATGGTCCCAGAAATGGTACGCTATTCTTGCTTGCAATGCTTGACATCATAATAGGGAGATGCATCTTCTCCACATATGTTAAACTGCATCCTGACCTTTGTGCTTTCCTCTTAACCTGCAGCCAATGAATGAGTCCCCAATTGGTGGGGAAGAGTTTATGCTCTGCAGTACTCAAGATGAAGCAACAAGTTCAAATCAATTGTCATTGTTTCATCTTGGGCAGCAGAAGGAAGCAGAGTTTGATAAAGAGCTGCCAACTTTGCGACTAAGGCAGCATGAGGAATCTGAATTTGCAGAGCCTTCATTAGCAGCACCAGATTTCGAGATGAACCCTGCTGTATCATTCAAGGCCACAACTGTCCCGAAAATGCCAGTATTCTACCCAGCATTGATCCCTGTTCCACTAACACTTTGGCCGCCAAATGTTGCTAATGTGGAGGAAGCAGGCACAACCCATGAAATCCTAAAGCCCACTCCTGTGAATGGAAAGGAGGCAGTTAAGGCGGATGAGGTTGTCAGTATGTCCAAGCTTAGTATTGGTGAGGGTAGCTCTGGCTCATTGGAACCTTCTGCTCTTTCCCTTCAGCTTACTGGGTCAACAAATACAAGGCAATCAGCTTTTCATGTGAGCCCACCCATGACTAGACCTGACCTAAGTAAGGGAAACAACAGCCCAATCCATGCAGTTTGAAGAATCATGGAATGGGCCTGCTTGGTTAAGTCTTACAGATTGTATTAATGATCCCAATACCCTATAATGTTGCGTTAGCCCCTGAGCATGTACTTCTGTACTGTAACAGCTTCTAAGTTATGTATCACCATCTTATGTTTTTGTCATTAATAACAGTAGAGATACATATGGCAATGAAAGTATCCTACCGATTTCCTGTCTTTAATCTCAAACTATATTGTTGCCTTTTCGGATAAAGCTTCCATACTTTGGAGATGACGAGTTGTAGGTTTTGACAAGTAAATGTTTTAAATTTTCCAATTACAAATTTACAGATAGGTGGGTATACTAATATTCCTAGAAATAACATGGAAATTGGCACATGTCCTTCAAACTTAAGGCTGCTAGAATGATTTGGGTGTCGTGGGTTGGTCTATTAGCCTTTGATGATTAAGGTACTGTGATCTTGTAGCGGCTTCCCAAGGAGATCATTCCTGATATTTTAAATGTTGCATTTCTTCAAACACACCTACTGACTTCTCAATTTGTCAAGGTTTTCTTATTGCCTGTATAGTAGTTATGGAAAGAAGTTGGTCATCACTGCCCTAAGATGGCTCATTCTTTGATTCGAGCAGTTGATGGGTCCTGAACAATAGAACTGGAAACTGAAAAGAAAACTATGTGAGGTAGCTAATAGAAAGATTTGTTCACAGTTATTTATTTCTCTGTTCTCCTTTTCCTTTTGGGTGCCCGGTTCAGCTATCTGATGGTTGTGTTCAGATCCAACCATTGCTTTTAGCCTTTCCTGCAGGAATGTTTAGGGCATTTGAGATGGAGAAAAGCAGCAGGTCGGCAGGAGTGTTCCTTTGGTTGGTTGCATCATTTTTGGATCATCTGTCTGCTCAGTTTAACAATCTCACAAGTTTTCCTGAGTTGAAGCATATAAATTCAGAATTATGCAAATGCTAATATTTTTGGGTTTGACTTAATAACCTATTTACAAAATGTGAAATGTCTGGAGCCATGTGGAATTGTACTCTGGTTCTATTTGCTGACTACTTCTCTTGTTTACTGATATACCAAAAATCTGGATTCATGATGGAATGATCTCCTACTCCCTATCTCTTTTTCATCCTCAGCAATGAACTTACTTGCACTCCATTCCATGTTCATATGTATGCCACAGGTCACTCCAGAGGATGAAGGGGATCGTGCTGCAGTGAAGCACAAGTTAGAGGCTTATTTTCAGGTAGCAATGTCTTATCAGTTGATGTTCTTACCAGCTTGTTGGCCAACAAGCTGGCTAAATTACTGTGCTACCATATTGTTGAGGCAGTTGGTGTGATAAGTTTGTAAATATGTGGTGAATTCACAACGTCGAGGGGATGGATCTGATGGTCCATCCAAAATAATCCTAATATTAACTGAGAACAGAAGAAGTATCCAATGCAGTTCTATGGGAAATATGTCTAACGCTTTCTAACTAGCACAATGACTGAACACAAAGGTTTGTCTCACTTTCCCTATATGATACAGAAACAGATCATGATTATAAATTTGGACGCCACTCTTATTAGAACCTAAAGATAAAGGTTTGTCAAAGTCCTGGAGATTAACAAAGTATAATTCACAAGTTTTTGCCAGACGTTTCACTTGTTGATTACGAAATTTCTAGGTCGCTATACATGTTGGTGCTCTTCAGTGGAAAAATATATAATAAAAAGAACAAGAAAAATTTACTTCTATTTACTTTATCATCAAGTGGTCTGTTCACTGTATGTCAGAGGGGTCTTGGGGTATAGGTTGATTACCTGATTTGTTTCTTGTTTTTAAAGTTCCCGCCTCTATGATTGAATAAAAAAAATTGACATATTTTACTGTCGATGGTACTCTATCCTGCTGGTCGTAATCATAGTATAAATAAATAGAGCATTTTTTAAAATCTTTAAATGACATCAAAAAGTATGCTGTGCCAAAAATCAAATGAAGGAATGTGTTACCATGTGTACTTTCATATTGGAGGATATGATGAAAAATTGGAGATAAATCAATGAATTCCTAATCTCCATGTAACTTGTAGATGTGATACATCTCACTTGAATGAATTGTTGAAGAGTTGTTTCCCCAAGAAATGGAGTTGATAGTTGGGAGTCAATGTCTTATAAGTTAAACAGATTAGGTTTGGAGTTAAACTGGGCTCCTTGCGATTAAATTTGATCTTCCATTGGTAATAGGCAGTTGCAAAGTTTGTTAGCCAATCAGCATGCTGATGCTCAGTTTATTGACTGACTATTAATATATTTTCGAAGAATTGGTTACTAATATATTGTCTTGCTGCTGCTGTTAACTTGCAATTTCGGTGCACGAACATTTACTGTAGTTTATTCATTATTATTTTTAGATCATGTAGTTTACTATGTATTGCAGTATATATGTCTCCTGACTAGTTGACATTTTGGCAAATGCTGAGTTGACTAATTAGTAGTGCATAAACTGATGGTCGCACATATTAAATTCAGCAGACCTGGAACATAAACTTTTTAATCCTCTGAATGGCACCAATGGAACGAAAGAAATGAGCGTGCTGATTAGACGAAAGCGCATCTTCTCCGGTGCATGTACCAGTGTTCTTTTGTTAAGCTAGTCTCCAGACTAGCATCAAGAGCTGCGAGTACATACATATAATACATCTTTGATCTTTCAACTACGCTTACAGGCATTGGCCGGCAGCTAAGGATATGTATACACGAGGGTACCGATTCATGGAAGAAGATAAGGAAGGTAACAATTGTCAACCTGACGATCAATCCAAGATATGCTGCCAGTGGCCAGACATTGACAATCTTCTCTCTTTCGATGAACAGGATGTGATCCTGGCAATGCGGTACATTGGTAGTGCCATTGTTCCTAACCAGGAAAAAAACGTGTACCAACGTCTTCTTAATTCCTAATCAATCTTCTCTACCTGCACTGGTCATAGATTCAGAAGAAACTTGCGCCCAGATCGCCGTGCTATGTCTGTCAAGCAAACATATTTCTCATCGTCGTCATCGTCATCGTGCACGATTTGATCTGATCTGAAACCAAATCTCGCGGAATCCGGCCGATGGCGAGATTACATTACAATTCGACCAAAACCATCCTAAAATATGGCCGGCCGAACTGAGTTCGTCAACATAGAATCGGTGTTCGCTTTAGACTGTCAATTTTTTTTGTAGATCCGGATGAGTAAGAGGATCCTAAATGGCTCTTCGATCGGCATCAAGCATGATCCGTGACACCTAACGAGATCTCGAACGAGCTTGTGTTTCATCTTCAGATTGGTGTATGGTGTGTGTGGTCACCTTTGATCGTCTGACTTGCACCAAGTTTCTTAACACAATATCTTGATGAATCTCTAATACGTCCGTCATGTAATCTAATGCGTCATTGAAGTTCTCTCGAAAAAAATATTGTCATTGAGATTTCAGGTTGGAACCCTGATAATCCATCATGGTCGGTCCTTGCGGGCAGCTGATAAAAACACCAATTCCTGCCGTTAAGGGCATGTTGATAGCACTCTCGCTCTCTCAGTCAGGGGTTACGGAACTCTTGAAGATATAGATAGAATAACATTTCTTTTTTATAAGTGTCAACTCTCGAAGATATTGATAAAATTACATTTCCTTCTCATAAGTGTTAGTGGACGCGGAGCCAATGATCTTATGCCAGCTTTCCCTCCTTCTTGTCACCTAGACTTTTTGCTAACATGAAAAAGAAAGAGAGTAAAAAGAGAGAAAGTAGTCTTATCTTAGTGAATGGATGATCTCTTCGCTCTAAGGCTAGAGAAGATGGAGCACTAAGCATTAGCGATGGCATTGAAAGATGAGCCATCGTGGGTACGGCAAGTGTTAGGTGCATATACTAAGTCCACAGAGCAACTAACTAATCCTTCAAAATGTTCCATGATGTTTGGTAAGACTTGCCCAAACAGTGTAAAAGCTGATGTTATGTCGACCCAGGGAGTAGCTAATAGTACATTTGAAGCTAAGTATCTCAGCTTGCCTACGTCGAGGGCCACATGAACAAAAGTAAGTTCCAAAATTTATAAGCTAAGCTGACTTAGAGATTGATGCAGTGGGGAGATGCGCAATTATCTCAAGGAGGTAAAGAAATTACGATTAAATATGTTGCTCAAGCAATTCCCACCTACGTCATGGGCGTGTTCAAGCTACCTTCTTTCGTTTGCAATGATCTGACCTAGATGATTAGGAACTATTGGTAGGGTGCCGCAAATGGTAAATAGAAAACACACTGGACATCATTGGATAGGCTGCTCCAACCTAAATCTCCGGACGCATTGTGTTCCGAGACATGAGGCTTTTTAACAAGCGCATCTCGCTTGACAGGCGTGGCGTCTTCTTCAATTTCCCGATAGCTTATGTGCACGAGTGCTTGAAGCTTGCGACTACCTTAATGGTCGTCTGGAGGACACTATGTTTGCAGGTGACATGGCAGGCTATTCAACACGGCTTGGAGTTGTTGAAAACATGCCTAATCTGGTGCATCGGAATGGGGCGAGTATGCGCATGTGGCGAGATCGGTTGGTGTCGAGGTATCATTCCATGCAGGTCATCTCACGGCAAGGCTGAGCTGGGTGGTGGAGTTGTTGGAACCGAACGGAACTTGGAACACAAATTTGCTTCATCTACATTTCCTTCAAGTGGACATTGACGCCATTATGTCCATCTGGCCCTCGCCACGACTGAATATAGACTTCCTAGCATGGATGTCAGAACGGAGTTGCCTTTTCTCCATACAGAGTGAGTACAAACTGGCCTTGGGGGAGCAAGGAAGAAGTATCGCGGGTACCTCTAGTCATGCACTGGATGGCAGGCGTGTGATTTGGACAAGGATCTAGAACTGCCCGGTTCCTCAAAAGGTAAAGATTTTCATGTGGAAACTAGCCACTAATGCACTTGCCAATTGGTCTAATAAAAATTATAGGACTCTGGAAACCTCTGACACCTATATTGTATGTGGCGTGGAACCAGAGGACACCTTCCATGCGATGTGTAGGTGCCCTCATGCTTGTGCATTGTGGAGTGCTATGGGAGAGGTGTGGCGTCTCCCTGATGTGAACAAGCTATCTCCAACAAGTCCAGAATGGCTACTCCAACTGATTGTCGACATGCCTGAAGTTGAGCGGATGATGTTGTTCATGACCCTACAGCACATCTGGCATGTGAGAAATTAACTTACACACACAAAGCCAGGCCCACCTGTTGTGAGTTCCTACAGATATTTAGCTAGGTACTTGGACTCCCTCCTGTCAATTAAAAAGTTCCTGCAACACAACGATGACAAAGAGAAACAAGTGATATCATATGAGGAAAGCACCTAATCCAAGCAACATGCTATTAGCCAGTGGATGTGACTAAAGACCAATTGTTAATGGATGAAGCCGTCGCCAGCAGGGGTGAAATTGAATGTGGATGGTTCCTTGGTTGAGTCAACTGGCACAGCAAGGGCAAGCATGATTCTCTGAGACCACGGCGGTGATACCATCTTCTCTTCATGTCGGGAGCTCCGGTAGTGTATTGATGCCCTAGAGGCAAAACTCTCTGCTTGTATGGAAGGCCTTGCACTTGCATTGCAATGCAGCTAGCGTTCTATCCTGTTGAATACTGACAGTGTCAGTGTGGTGTCCATGTTACTTCTAATTTGATGGATGGGTCGAAGTATGTTAACATAGTTATTGAAGTGAAGCATATGCTTTTAGAAAGGGACGGTTGAGCAACTCAAGCGAACCGCCCTACCTAACTTTGGATAAAATTCTTGGGTCATCTCAATGGGTTCAGAAACCACACGTTTCTCTGGATCATCATAGCGTACTTCCACATATCCACTCAGAGGAAAGTCTTTTCGTATCATCCAAGATGGGATGGGAGAAAAAAAGCTAAACAAATCTGGATTGTGCATTGGTCGGGCATTTTTTGTGGTACTTTAGTTGATTTTACTCTGTTTATCCTTTAGTTTAATTCAGTTTTAATTTCGATGTATTCTCTAATGTAAATACAATGAAATTAATTATGTAAAATGAAATTTCAATAAAATAAAAAAGGAGTCTTCATGTCCCGTTATCGAGGACATCGTTTAAAAAAAATACGCCGTCTGGGAGCTTTACCAGGACTCACTAGAAAAACACCTAAATCCGGAAGTAATCTGAAAAAGAAATTCAATTCTGGGAAAAAGGAGCAATATCGTATTCGTCTTCAAGAAAACTCCTATAGACAGGTTCATGGCGGCAAATCCGCTGCTAGCAAGGAGAGAAATCTTAATTTACTAGATCAATTGCACACAAAATACAATTAGCCATGAACTTGCTAGGTTTGAACAGGCCAAGAGGTGCTTGACGGTTTGGCTTGGGTCTGAACCGGCCTCTGTACTGGATCTAGTCCAAGCTGATTGTTCTTTGTGTTCGGAGTAATATATATCGTTCTTTTTAAAAAGTTCACTCATTATATAATGTTTTTATATGGAGAAAAGCAAATGTACATGTACATGTGGGTACATGAGTTAAGAATTTAGTTCAATTCTCATATTTGTGCATCTCAAAAAATTCTCCAAAAATTCATAGATGTTCATCATATTATATTGTACAAACCCACAAAATTTCATGCAAAAATATAATCAAGAGTGCCCTACACAAAAAAGAAAAAAATTCAACTTATTTTTAAAACAACATAGTAACAATTTTTTGTCTTTTTTGTGTAGGGCACTCTTGATTATATTTTTGCATGAAATTTTGTGAGTTTGTACATTATAACATGATGAACATCTATGAATTTTTGGAGAATTTTTTGAGATGCATAAATATGAGAATTGACCTAAATCCTTAACTCATGTACCCACATGTACATGTACAAAATCCACTCTCTTTTATATGTCTGTTTTTTACCATGTCTTTGTAACACGGAGGATATAAGAAATTGCACACGTCTCAAGGAGGGTATTTCCTATTATCTCCTCTGTTGCCCCTACCGGGAACCAAACACAGCCTATCCTGCACCTTCTATATGACAGAGCAACAGTTCATTGGAGGGGCTGTGCAGTAACGGCGGCGCTGTCACGTGTTGTGATTCGTGTAAACCTGTAGTAAACTAAATAAAGCTAAAAAGGTAGACCATCCTCCTGATAGTAGAGCGTGGATGTCATCTCCCCGGTGATAGATTATGGCTAGTATTGACTTTGTGACGACAGCTGGCTGGTCACCTCCGATCCTGAAATTCCTCAAAAGTTAAGTTTACTTGGTCTTCTTCATATCTCTATAGCACGAGATCAATCATCGGTACCAGGAGTGATCTTCTTCATATCTCTATAGCACGAGATCAATCATCGGTACCAGGAGTGACAGTTACCGCCATGATTTCATGTCGAGATGTGTCAGCATAGACCCCACGATATTCCTAAATTTAAAATAGGATGGGGACTTGAGGTCGTTGGGTTCGTAACCAAATGCACCCACCACTGCACCCGGTAGAGAGTTCTCCCGTGTGGATTGATTTCTTACCGTGTGACTGATAGTATTGACCATTATGTTATATCCAGGTGTTTAGCCTTTCCGATGGTTTCTAGCAAAATATGCTAAGTTAGCAATTAAGGCATGATTAATTTGTAGTTATATCTTGTTAAAATTTACCACATATTTAGCAGCTGTTTGCCGTTTATTTTACAGCTATAGTTAAACTATAGTATGTCATACTTTTTTTTTACAATCTATCTTATCTGTTATAGACTCATTCTTTTACCAAATTTTATTAAAATTGTGACAATTAATTTCTTCGCCACACTTTCTGTGACTTACCATAGTTTAATATGAAAAGTGTTACAAAATTTGACTATTAATCAAACATACCCTAACTGAACATGTGAGAAAGCATCAAAGAAAGTTCCAAGTTGTCGAAGAAGCCCTGATTAGTCAGGTCATCTCCCAAGGCAGAGATCTTTGGCGTCAGTCAAGGGCTGGATCGATACCTCAGCCAATCTCGCAAATGGCGACCTTGATAACTACATATATACTCCATGAGCACAAGAATAAATGTCGTCAATTGATTGATTATGATCAAAAACCAACAAGCGAAACAAACACCTCAGTCTTTTTAATATACAAGTCACATGTGTGACAGTAAGCAAATTTTCAAAATTTTAAATTTTAAAAACCATTTAAAATTCCAAAATCTTTTTACTAGGACTTATTTCTTTTTCTCAGCCCACTTCTTTTTCCTTGGCCCGGTTGGCCTAGTCCCTCACCTCCGTCTCCCCGTCGCCGCCGCCTGTCGAACCACCGCCGCTCATCGCGCCGCCCTCGGCTCGACGCCGGTAACGGGTGGGCCCCACTTCTCTGCTCTGCCTCGCCCCCGATGCTGCCTTTCCACGCGTCGCCTTCTTCTTCTCCCGCTCTGCCCCGCCGATCTTCCCCTTCTCAGCACCGCCTGCCACCCGACCTGCAAAGCTCGCCGCCCGAGCTTGACCGCCTGAGCAGCACGAAGCTCGAGCTTGGCAGGAGCCTCCCTGACGAGCTTATCTCCTCGGCCTTCTCCCCGATGCGTCGAGTGCCGAGCAACCGACCACCTCTCCCGCCGGCTATAAAAGCCGAGACCCCCCTCCCGAGCTCCCCTGCTTCTCCCCTTCACGCCCTCGAGCTCCCTACCTCTCCCCGAGCACCCCTGCCTCCTCCTCTTCCTTCCCGAGCGCCGGCAAGCTCGCCACCACCACCTCCATCTCCGGTGAGGTGAGAACCGAGCCGCCTCACTGTCGCCGAGCCAATCCCCCACGGCACCTCCTCCTCTTCTTCTCCTAAAAAATGGAACCTCCGGCCTCCTTAGATCCTCCAGAGCCACCAATTGCTGCCGGCGGCCGGCGACCCTCACCGGTGACGAATTTGAGCCACGTCGCCGGCGGCCGCCCCTCCCCCGTTTTCCTTTTTTCCCCATCTAAGCCGCCGGCTCCTCCCCTTATCAGGCCAGCCCAGCTCCCTTTTGGGCCGGCTCCGATCGCTATTGGGGTGAGCCCATTTAGAATAGAACTCTTCTTCTTTTTATTTTTCTTTATCTATTGGGCCTAAGCCCATTTCCAGCCCACCACCCAACCCACTTTAGGCCCATCTAAAACCCACAGCCCATATCCAACCCAGCCCAGGCCCAACCCGAAAACCCTAACAGGCCCAATATAATTTTTACGGGCCTAGCCCGACTCGTCGGGCCCGAAACCCTAAAAACACAATTATATACCATTTCGATCGTCTCGACGCCACGATTCTAATTCTCTACACTGTTAATCTAGATTCTCCCTTCTTAACACCCAAAGCCTGCAAAACCCTCTTATCCCACGTATATTCCGATTCTTCATCCAAAACCCTAACTCGCGTCATACAACTCCTTCCATCTTTCAATATTCCGATTCCAACCTCACAAACACCCACTTCCTATTTATAGTATTATTTTTCAAGTTATTTTACATTTTGCTCCCAGCTCGCATTCGTCGAGCCCGGACTTATATATGTTTGTTTGTTTGGATCTTTTTGCAAATAGGAAGCAATAGTGATGATCCGACACTTGGAAAAGATCCCAACGGTGAAGACCTCCCCGAGGACAATGATCCGACAGACTTCGGTGCAGTAGGCAAGTCACACTCCTTTGTTCATGTTGATCCCATATGCCGTTCTATTTAAAGTATTACTAGTTTAGTTAATTACCTTTTCGCATGTTAATTTCATATGAGATATTTTTGAATGACATGATTGTATAGTTAGCTCCTACCACCCCACAGCCCTAACTATTTTTGTAGGCCATATTCACCTTGAAGACCTTAGCATAAATATAAGTCATATCAGTATCATTCACCGGCACTAGAGGCTAGGTTAGACTGTATTCAGGAATATTGGTAACCCTAAAGTAAAACTCAGAGAATGTGTTTTAGAAAAAAATTACCAACGGTTGGGGACAGAGAAGATGGGGCCCTTCATGTATTGAATGTGCAGCCATACCCCTTCTGTAGAGTAAGGGTAATAAGTGGATTACCTTACTGAGGGCAGTTAAGGACAAGACCCTTGTGCTAAGTGATGAACATAGAACCGCTCAACCACATGGTTGACTTGTCAAATCTGGCTTAGTAAATCTGCTCTACCTGCTGAACAACTACAGAATAGCTTGCTGTTCCTCTTCTCTGGAAGGCCTGCAGAAGCGAACGAGGTGAAGGCCATTTATTGGGAAATCATAACTGGAACTCACCCGACTCCCGGATCGTAAAGTTGACACTGACCCGTCAGCTCCCGGGAGAGCGAGTGATGTAGTGTTCCTGGGTAAAAACTTCAAAAAATAGAGCAGATAAAAAGCCTTGTTAACCTACCTCTGTCGACACACCGATGGGTGTGTGTAGGTCTGCAGTGACATTAAGAGGTATGTATATCATGTGGGTAAATCTGAGCCATTCTGCAGAGTTAAATTAAGTGGTATTCGAATACGCCGTGCTTCCGGTTAATGAAGCTGTGTTTAGAGGTGATTCTCAATACAAGGCACAAGTAGAAGTTAGTAATGATTAGTTAAATTTGGCGATGACCCGGCGGGGTTTTTTAAACACTATGATTTATAGTCAAATGTTTAAAGGAAGAGATTTTAAATACTTAGAAGGAGTTTAGAGCTATGCATCCACCAAATAATAAAACCTTATCCCCCCTTTGAATCCGAGGCATGTAGTTATATAGTGTATCTTCCCAACGTGGCTTGCTGAGTACGTCATGTATTCATTACTGCACCAATCATCACAGATACTCCAGCAGACGAAGGAGACCCTTTTGACGAAAAATAGTTCAATGGAGATGAATGCGAATTTTAGGTCTTATCCGCGCTCGAGGCGCCTGTGGTGTAGGTTCCTTTTGAATGTAATATAAATTTTAGGCTCGGACGTCCCAGTCAGTTATAAGATAAACTGTTGTTAAGCATACTTTCTGATTCTGTAATAAAATTTGGATGTTTATTGCTGTGTTGGCAATGTGACTACTCTACGTCCGCAATTAAGAAACTCCTGGACAATTGCTGGTATTATTTCGTGGCTCCGAAATTCGGGTTCGTGACAATATGCATGTGGGTTTTTGCATGATCGATGCCAAAAAAATTAGTTAATTTGACCTATCAATGGCTGCCAAGATGGGGTTAGGGAGCTGGTCCTCGTCGCCCACGATTAAACTGACCCAATCAGGGAAGCAAACGTACTGAAAAATAATAATCAAAACTAAGTCATGTCAAAATTTAGTAATAGGTTGCCTTCGGACCAGACAGGTTCATTGACAGGTCTTGCAAGCTCGGTCTTGGAATGATATAACATATGATCCTGAAAGATCTTGTCAAGATACAGCAAAATCTCTTCGAGGATCACCTGGGACAGTGTGTGCCTTGCCGGTCAGAAACACCGGTTTGTCGGTTTCTTTCGAAATATGTGCGTGATCGATCGGCTAGCAGGACACGTACGTTAGGTAGAAGAGAACTAAATACATGTGTGGCACAATAGGGTAGTGTAGTAACCTGGCAGATATGATAATTCATGTCCATGCATATGCCGAAAACATGTGCCCAGATCTCAAAACCAATTATAAGGTTGTGCATTATCGATCAACCCGTAGGAAATGTACGTTAGGTACAAGATGAGGTCTCTTTAAAAGCACGATTCTAAACCGTGAAAACTGCTAAAACATAGAATTTGGATATTATGACATTCTGAATCATATGGAAAGCCAGAACATATAAAATTTAAAAAATAGCTCTTTAAATGCTTCAGAAAACTTTTACATGGATCTAAAGAGAGAAGAGGCATGCGAGATATAAACAAAAATTCTCATGGGATCTAACTTCTTGCTAGAACCCTATGTAGTTAGGGTATATAAAAACAATCCATAAAAATTTTGGTGGTCTCATTCCATTAATCCAAAGGACCTATGTAGAAAAATAATTTTTTATATACATTGAAATCCTACAAAGCTTCTATGAAAATCCTCTAATCCAGAAAAACCCTAAAACTAAGGTTGCTAACGTTAGTCATGTTTTATTTCTAAACTTTTCAAAGGTAAGGTTGCCAAATCGACGAACACTATGGCTATGACAAGATCTTGCCACATTTTTCTTATTCACTAATGCGTGAGATATAACATAAATAAAAGTAAAGCTCCGTTTGAAATACAGGTAATTATGTGAGAATTGAACTGATTTCTGTAAAATTCCTGTGAAAAATCAATAAAATTTTTGCATTCCAAACCGGAAGTCTTGCTATGGTACGGATACGAACCAAGTGGGCTTCTAATTAACTCGGAGTGTGGCAATGTCCGGCTACTAAATACATGTGCGCCACGGTAGGCTAGGGTATAGTGTTTGGCAGATATGATGTGCGTGTACATATCATGGAGGTAGCACAGCGGTAGCATTGAGAAGCCTGACACGCTACTGCTTGCTTTGGTGCGTGTGAGGGGCATGTTTCTAAGATCGATCGATCGAATGGTCAATCATACGATCCCAGTAGACTGCTACGTTATGCGTAACCAATGAAAGGCCCTCTCTTAGATAGATGTGGTACGTGCATATATATGCTCTGAATGTGTGTCGTTGGAAGATGCCTTTGTCGCACACCTCTGTTCTGATCTCTGAATCGATCGATCGAGACGACACATGCATTCCCCCCCCCCACCCCCCCCCCGCGTTGTGCCGAATTAATTAGTGCGTCCAGAGAAGGTCTGGTTCAGTTTCTCTGGAAGCCTCAGTTCCGAAATTTTAATTAAACAAATGAGGTCGGGAACAATGAAGCTTTTATTTTATCTAAAATGAAAATTAAACGGACATGCATCCTTCCAAATATGTGAGGTCCACTAGACATAACAGCGCGGTGCTGCGATATTATGTCCACCTAAATCCTACATAAATGAATTTGAACCAATGATTTTTTTATTAAACCGTAAGAAAAACAAAGAAATCTTTCTAGATGTTTGAGTTAGCGTAAATTTTTTTATGAGATGTAGTGCGAATAAATCCTTAAAAATATTATTATGGATTCCAAAAATCAAACAACCCACGTAAAAAATATTTCTAAGGATTCTAATCCTCTAAAATTCATATGAAGATCTTTTGAATCAAAGAGGCCGTGATACAGATAGGTGCACTTCACGTTCCTTAATAGAAACATGCATGTTTGCCTTAGGGAAACATTTAGTGTTTTTCTCACCTATCCGTCATTGCTGCCAGCTCACCATTTTAGTGTTAGGATATGGGTTCCTGGTTACGGGGAGGCCCTTGAGCTTAGAGGGAGGGAAGGGACTACCACGTGATTGTCATAGGGTAGGTCGATGATGAAGCAGCAAGAGAAGGTTAGGAGACAGGAAGTGAGCCTAGCTCATTTGGGTGTGGGCATGGACGTACACCAACGCCCAGGTTCAAGTCCTCACGGACTAGATTTGGGTTCCTATTTATTAGTTCAAAAAAATGTTAGGAGACGGTTGACTGCGTGGCGGACTTGACAGGAATATCCACTACCTAGAGATGATGAAGGGGGCAGCGCTGGTGGATGGAGGGGAAGCGGTGTTGGCGGTGGAAATTAACCAGCAAGTCTCAGGGGGTAACGACATGCAGATAGGAGGTGACGGCCGTGGGAGGTGGAGAGCTGTTGGATTTAGATCCGATGGTTTGAAAAGGTTGATCCAGATTCCAACAGTGGTAAGTAACCACTCCAGGACAAATTAGGGAGGCAATTATTGATCAGTATGTCACAACCAACCAGAATTTTGGCCAATTTGTTGTCATTTTCTCCAACGGCGTTTTTATGAGTACCAAGATGAGATAAAGTGGCATGAAACCTAATAAAGTCCAATGCACCCCAATACGTATACCTTGCTGTCCATGGCGGGCAAATGTTCAGACAACCGGCCTACAGCCGCAGTAGCAATACCACAAAATGACCCAATAATATGATCGACCAGTACATTATAGTATCAATAGACACACAGGCACACAGATACGTATATCTACCCCAATCATACACGTACATCATACTACGTAACACAGAAACCAACACCGTATTTCTCTCTCTCTATCTCTCTGCCTGGTCAAACAATAAAAAACGAAACTAAACTACCTAGCTACGTCAAGTTACCTACTAAGCTAGCTTTAATTGTAGCAGCATCGATCCTAATAGACTGATAGACAAAAACGCACGTATATGTTTGCTCGATCGCCTATATATATGGGTGCAAATGCAGAGTGTAAATTAACACCATACGCTGATTAATTACCAAGAAATCACATCTCCTTCGCGGGTTAACGTCGCTGAACGCGTTGCTAATGGCGGTGGTTTACGTGCTGTTAGCCGCGCTAATCACCGCGTCCCATGCACCGCACGGCGCCCGTGCTTATGGCCAGGCATGGCCGGCGCCCTCCGGCCTCCCCCGCGACCTCGCCGCGCTCGCCGCGGCCGGCAAGCTCCGGACCGACCCTAACGCCACGGTGCCGGCCTCGACGGACTTTGGTAACATCACGGCGGCGCTCCCGGCGGCCGTGCTCTTCCCGGCGTCCCCGGGGGACGTGGCCGCGCTCCTCCGCGCCGCGTACTCCAGCCCCGTGTGGCCGTACACCGTCTCGTTCCGCGGCCGCGGCCACTCCGTCATGGGGCAGGCCCTGGCCCCCGGCGGCGTGGTCGTCGACATGCCGTCCCTGGGCGCGTCGGCCGCCGCGCGCATCAACGTGTCGGCGGACGGGCGGTACGTGGACGCCGGCGGCGAGCAGATGTGGATCAACGTGCTGCACGCCACGCTGGAGCGCGGCGTGGCGCCGCGGTCGTGGACGGACTATCTCCACCTCACCGTCGGCGGCACGCTCTCCAACGCCGGCGTCAGCGGCCAGACGTACCGGCACGGCCCACAGATATCCAACGTGTACGAGCTGGACGTCATCACCGGTACGTACGCTGCACTGATCACACACAATATCCATGCACCACACTGACAAGCAACGCCTTTTAGTTACGTACGTACACCGCACTGCATTATTACTGGCTTGTTCAGGTGCAACTCGTGGGAAAGCACCTCTTTGTGGCCCAGCTAGCGGGGGTTGAAATCCCGCTATCCACGTTCGCGCAAGCTTGTTTGAGTAAAGAAAACATGCGCTCATCCGCAATTCTAGCTGTGCTCTTGGGGATTCATTTGCGAGTGCGTGCGTCTAACTAGCAATCGAAAAATAACTAACGGGTTTGCTTTTTTTTAGTGTCTCAAGAAATTATTATTTCTAGATCGACTGAGTTGCACATTACAAAGATTACGGTTGCACAAAATTAATTGTACAGTTTTAGCTCTAAAATATGCAACTACCTAGTTGCATATAATTTCTAAAATGTATAACTAGCTAATCAATCGTTAGATAAAAAATCAACGTTGAAGGTTGTCGACTTATAAATAATAATTTCTGAGATGCTTCCGATAACTAATTAATTAATGTCTCATAAAAAAATTAATCAAGAGCTGGTTGGTTGACAGTGCAAATTAATCAACTTGTACCGGTGAAAATGTCAATCTGCACTGGCCGGCGTCGACGTCTCTCACTAGATTTGCTGCCTCGCAACAATGCGTCGACTTTGACATTTTCCTCTTGTCAATTACTCTACTATACTTTACGCTGTGGCGCCGATGCGTTGACTTGGTACAAGGCGCGTAAGTCCAGGCTACGGCGAGATGGTGACGTGCTCCAAGGAGCTCAGCCCGGACCTGTTCCACGCGATCCTCGGCGGGCTGGGCCAGTTCGGCGTGATCGTGCGTGCCCGGATTGCGCTCGAGCCGGCGCCGGCGCGGTCGCGGTGGCTTCGCCTCGTCTACACCGACTTCGCCACGTTCACCGCCGACCAGGAGCGGCTCGTCGCGCCCCGGCCAGACGGCGGGTTCGGGCCGCTGAGCTACCTCGAGGGATCTGTCTACGTGAACCACAGCCTCGCCGCCGGGCTGAAGAGCACGGGGTTCTTCTCCGACGCCGACGTCGCGAGGATCGTCGCGCTCGCCGCGGGGAGGAACGCCACCACCGTGTACAGCATCGAGGCCACCCTCAACTACGACAACGCCACGGCTGCATCCGTGGATCAGGTACACACATATACACATAACACATGTACGAGTGCATTGATGCATGCAACGCTCATACGGTCGACGACGTGTTTGCATGGCAGGTGCTTAAGTCCGTGCTCGACGAGCTGAGCTTCGAGAAGGGGTTCGCGTTCGTGCGCGACGCATCCTACGTGGACTTCCTGGACCGGGTGCACGGCGAGGAGGTGGCGCTGGAGAAGATCGGGCTGTGGCGGGTCCCGCACCCGTGGCTCAACATGCTCGTTCCCCGGTCGCGCATCGCCGACTTCGACCGCGGCGTCTTCAGGGGCATCCTCCAGGGCACTGATATCGCCGGACCTCTCGTCGTGTACCCATTGAACAAGTCCAAGTACGTTACATGCATGCATACACTTGTATAGTTGGATGATCATATGAGCATGCATGGCATCCATGTATCAGGCACGCACGTATAATTGACTCGTCTGCGATTGGATTGGATCGGATTCAGGTGGGACGACGGCATGTCGGCAGTGACGCCGGCGGAGGAGGTGTTCTACGCGGTGTCGCTGCTCTTCTCGTCGGTGGCGAACGACCTGAAGCGGCTGGAGGCGCAGAACCGGAGGATACTGCGGTTCTGCGACCTCGCCGGGATCGGGTACAAGGAGTACCTGGCACATTACACGAGCCGGGGCGACTGGGTCCGGCACTTCGGCGACAAGTGGGATCGCTTCGTGGAGATGAAGGACAAGTACGACCCCAAGAAGCTGCTGTCCCCCGGCCAATACATCTTCAACTAATTAATTACTAACTAGAAGCAAAAAAAATACTCTCTTGGATTAATTAACGTGGAGTTGTATAGCAGTTAATTCAGTTATAGGTTTTTACTCCTGCGGAAATAACTATTATAGGTGGTTAATCATGTGACCGGTTTCAAATCTCCATACTTGTCACAAACAAAAATGTGCAGCTCCTCCTGTGTACCAGAGAAAAAGGTCATAAAGAAAGGGAAATCGCATGTGTCATGTTGCTTTGTTTGTAAAAAGAAATCATCATTTGTAAGAGCATGTACAACGCTCCATCCTGGACAGCTGTCCTGGGTGTCCACGTTGACCCGCGCCCTCCAACTCGGCCCAAGCGTATGCTTGCAGAGAGAAGCTGATACCTGCAGAAGAAGTTGCTTCTCCTCTGACAAAAGTGACGAGACGACGGTGGAGGCGTGCAATGGGGAAGCAACTGCCCCGCTCAATTGGGGGATTCGGGACCATAGCACCCACCAAATCCACACTCCCTCCTCCCCGAGCCCACGAAACAACAAAGGTGAGAAGGAGAAGGCGCAAAAGAGAGGAGAAGGCACGTCTAAACACAGCAGGTGCTCCGCCCACAAGGTATGAACGATCTCTGATGCTTGCCCTCTATTCAATCGATTTAATTCAGTAAAGGATCTTAGGGTTGGACTGATTCCCTTGCGAAATTGGATTTTTTTTAATTTGATTTGGTAAACTGGATCCCTTACAAGATATACATTCGGATCCCCTTTGCTGTGATTTCGGATCTCTTTTGGTAAATTGGATTTTTTTGATTCAATGGCAATTTCAAGAACTGCTTGTTTGAGGAACCCCTATTTCCCCATCACTGCGGCGACCCACATACCACCTTCCTGGATAATATGCCGGTCTTCGACATATTGTAGATGAAGTGCCTTCTCGTCCACAATACATCATACAGAGTAGCGCACAGAAGCATCACAGCGGTCCATATATTACAAACTAAAATTACAACTTCCAATAAAATACAAAGTCTTACAAACTGATTCCCGAAAATACGGGGAATTTAAAACCGTTTATCGTCTGGCTACAGCAAAAGTCTTTTCTACAACTCTCGACTCCCCCGACCTATTATTCTATTCAGCGTTGCTCTCGTCGCGAAAGTCGACGTAGTAGTCGACGCCTTTGTCCTCTTTCCTCGGCGCTTGTTCTTCAGGAACTTTTTCGTCGACCTCGACGTAGATCACTTCCATCTCGGATGTCGGCTCATAGTCTAATCAAATGAATTAGAATAGAGGGATGAGTACAGAAGGTACTCAACAAGTCCAGGAATAGCAAAGAGGTGTTTGATGCACTATCTACTGAGAACGACAACGTTCTCCAAAAGCGATGCAGTTTCGAAAGGTAAGAGAATCAAGTTTTAATTTAAGAGACTACGATCTCATGTCTTACAGGCTGCTAGGATCCTCGATGGATCTCTTTCCTGCCGCGTTCACAGTTCCAACCAGGAACATGGAGTGACTCAGCCACAATTCTTTACACTTTGCAGAGGTGCGCAACTGTACCCACAAACGACGACAGTCGTGCAACTGAGGTGGCCAAACCTCATCTACACTCCTATGGTCACAAAGCCGTTTCACCGCCCGCTCAGTTATACTCCGCATCGTAGTCCCGCACAACAGGCCAGGGACTACCGGTCTCACGTTGACACTACAGGTCCAACGCCTTGTGGATAGCCATCGGCTAACACCACCTTCCCAACAGTTGATACTCCAGATCCAACTATTGAGGTCTTCCTTTCCGGGGGGGGGGTATGACCTATGGCAAAGATACTTTGTCTTAGCTCCGCCCATACAGGGTATGTGGTTTGCGCGTTCGCTACGGCGCTTAAGCACAATCGATCATTGGTTACATTAACCTTATGTGAAACAAACCCGTGTGATGAAATCCGCCTTCCGATGTGCCTTTGGCACCTTTCCAGGATTTCATCACCCACCATGCTATCGCCCAAGAACCGGCGATCAAAATAAAACAACAGTTGCTTCCTCTTTAGAAAATAGATTTTCAATTTTATGCAGGTTGTAGACAAGAGGAAAATTGCGGATCATTCTCAACGGACATGAACAAGAAACTGGACTTGCCTGGTAACGAGTAGGTAGTGGAGCTCGACTGGTTTGCCTGCTGAACTCCGGCTTCTGAAGAAAGGCAATAAAGTCCGATAAGGACTTATCCAAAAGATTCAAATGTGAATGCAAATGACATGGTATTATATGCATGAAATGATGCATGTATAAAAATGCTTTCAAGGAAATTGAGACTTTGTCCTTTAAGCCTTTTCATAAAGATTTTTATGGTTATTTACAACAATAACCAAACTTTTGTTAGCTTTAAGGTTTGTGTTGAATTAACTTGATTTCTCAACCCATTTTCTTTAAGAATTTAGTTTATGGTTTTACCCTGTTTCCCAAAGAGGAATGTACATTTAACTTAATTACATTAACTTATCACTTTATTAAAAATTTAATTTTCTTTTTAAGAAGGAAGAGATGAACATCCTAACTTAAGTAATTAATCCAAATTGCTCTTTGAGGAGCATATATATATACCCATATCTTCTTCTCCTTCATGACCCCTTTTGGAAAGAAAAGGGAAAGAATAATTTAACTTGACTCCATTTCTTGTTATAAAGAAAACAGCAGAAATCATCATTTTTTATTTCTTTTTTTAACCTTTTCTTTTTCTCTCCCTCTCCTCTTTTCTCTTCTTCTTTTCTTTTGGCCGGCCCAAGTGACCCGTTTGGTGCCTTGCTCTCCTTCTAGCACGCGCATACACAGGGGAAAAAATTCCCCTCATCCCTTTTCTTCCTGCCTCCATACGACGCCGCCGCCGACCGAGTTCACCGCCCTTCGGTCTTTGCTCCTCGGTTGCCACCGGCCCTCCAGCCGGCGCTCCTTCACCTGGTGTCCCCGTCGCCTCAGTGGCCCTGCGCCGCCGTTTCGGCCCCTTGGTCGCTGCCTCGGCTGCGAGTCCGACTCGGGCCTCGTGCTCCCTCACCGGCTTCGAACGCTGTCTCCTCAGGGCCCGAAGCGCCGCCGCCACGAGCCTAGGGCTCGGGTTTGGCTTGTCCCGCTGTGCCCTTCGTCGGCCATCGCCTCCCTGGTCGTCTCGCCGTGCCGCCCGAGGTGGCTCGTGGCCGGCGTCGTAGCTCGCCTCCGGTGGTGCTCCGCTGGCTCGCCCCTCGCCGGTGGCGCGGTGGAGGCGTCCATGCCGCCATCCACAGGTAAAGATTCTTCCCCAGTTCTTCTCTGCTTTTCCCCCAATTTCTAGGGTTCTATTCAGAATGGTCCGATCCTTTTGATGCCTAAATATTTGTGTTCGGATGATTTGGTTTGGCTCAAAATCTAATTTGAGCATTAGATTATCTGGTTATTAGGCTTGTGCGGTTGATTGTCTAATTCCTGTGTAACAACCATGAGTATAATCCCGGTCATTTGCTCATGCCGAACTCCTAGGTTTAGCACCTGTTTGTTTGGCAGGCTTTTGACTTTTTGGACTTTGGCTTCGAAGCCAGAAAAGCACCTATTTACCTGCTTTTAAAGTTGTTTCAGGCTTTTCGAAGCCAAAAGCCAAAAGCAGGTAAATTAAAAGTTGTTTCAGGCTTTTCGAAGCCAAAAGCCAAAAGCAGGTAAATAGGTGCTTTTCTGGCTTCGAAGCCAATGTCCAGAAGCCAAAAAAAGCCTAAACAAACAGGGCCTTAATTACTCTTATGTCTGTGGCTAATCTACTATGATTTCTGAAATGGCTCTTTATTAAATATTAACATTGGTAAGAACATTTGCTACTACTTGCTTCTTAGCTAACTTCTTCCTCTAGAACATATACATACTGGTTATTAACCTGATGAACAGATGTTTACATATATATGTCTATCTCTATCAGAGGTTAGCGGTAAAGAACAGGTGCTAGATTGAGATGATATTTTCTGAATTGGAATGAGAACAGATACTATACTTGGTCTAGGCCAACCCTATTTCTATAATGTTTTCATTAGGAACAGATGCTACTCTTGATTCGATCCCAACTATTCTACTATTATGCCCTCTAGTTATTTGTTAATGTATCGCTCGACATGTGCTCAAAACTGGTGCACTTGTTTTCCGAGGCATGAATCTATCACTACCTAATTCTTTTCTGCAACTTAGTCTTTATATTTTACTGGATGATACTTTGTTCCAGTGGTATGGACCTGTAGCTATACTTGATAAATGTTTACTACTACACCTGCTTCTAGAACTGATGAGAACATGTGGTGTGCTTGATTCTTAGCTGATTGTTTTTCTGGTTCTCTCATATACATATATGTATGCCTACATCAGTTTAGTTAAACTGACGAACAGATACTACATTTGATGCCTACTTGCTGCTTTCATTTGTTGAAATGATTCCTGACAAAACTTGAGAAATGGATATCACTAAGATAAGAACAGATACTACTCATGTTGCCTAGTTGCCTTAATAAATATACTGTGATGTTTTTCTGAAAACTTGAGGGAAAAGGTGATAATAAATCTGATAAGAACAGATTTACTACACAAGTTACCTAAAGTAAAAACCCTATGACGATCCTTAGCTGAGGAGTTTTAATTGAGATATTACTGCTGCCAAAAGTTAATAAGAACAGACACTACCAAGTCTCTTTTAACATTCCTATGATGAGAGATGGGTTCTGAGGGTCCTTTTCAAAACATGCTATACCCTTATGCATGTATAGATGGGACTAAGGTGGTCTTGATAGGGTTAATACCTTATTCAAGCAGCAAGGTTTAGCCTCCTAATTCTTGACTGGCTCCTCAGTTTACTGATGGCCTTCCCTTCCTTCTTCTCTCATACTTGGCGGCCTCCTCCTCTTGAGTTTGGACTCCTATTGCTCTATGGGTTAACTGCTTATGCTCTAGCTCCTTGGTTCAGCTCTTTGCGAGAGCTCTGGTGGCGACTGCTCTAGGAAATGGCTCAATTTGGCTGCCTGAGCACTACTTGTACGGAGCCTTCCTAGGCTTCTCCGGTGGAAATTATTTTCCTTACCCCTCCTGTTGCCTTGTTATTCAGTGGCATTACCGAGATGATGGCTATTCTACATGAACTTGGTTAGCTTGTCAGTTAAGAAATTTGACTAAAGCTGAAATTATGAGTACCGAGGGTGACTTTGGTTGGGTTGATATTTATCTCAGATTTTTGAGTTTTATGAATTCTTTTTAAAACAAAATATGGAGGCAATTTAGTTTGTAGGGAAAATAAAAGTTATTTTGAATACTCCTCACCTCTCTTCTCTCTAAATATATAAAATATTATGTTTGTCCGATGAGGGTCTTAGTCATGTGGCCCTCGGAAATTTTTTTTGAAAATGTTTTCAAAACTAAAAATTATTTAGGTCATCGGCACTCTTTTGCCCCCGCAGCTAACCCTGCGGATGTCGGCGGAACTGTACCGATGAAACCACATTTATTTCAAAACTATTTTTGAAAACCTGCCTCCTACAGCAACGGTGAAAATCCAACGATCTTGAGTGCATACACTCGACGACCTCGGATGTCGCCTACATTTCCGAAGCTCTTCCCCCCCGACTCTCCGTGTTCCTCGACGGCTTGAGACTCGAAGACTCGGAAGGCTTGAAGATTAGGTTAGATGTTGTATAGATAGAATTGCAATATGTAATTTTTCATTTCTTCTTCATTTACTCATTTTGTAACAATGTTGTATTATGACAGTGCTAACTATTCATTTAATTAATAAAGTTTCAATTTTAATTTTTAATTTAACATGTATGAATGATGAGTGCTATGAATGATGCAAATGCCATGAATGCGAATGCACAACAAATTCCCCCCCCCTCTCTCGCTCTACTCTCGACGTAGTCCGATAGAATCGAGTCAACTCAGCAGCTGACCTGACTTCCTCCTCACGCTTCTCTCGACTACTCAAAACTTTTGGGTCTTCACAATCACCTTCCTCCTCAAAACTGTGAGATGAAATTTGTGCTAGATTCCTCGAGCTCTCCAGTCTTGGCGATAATTTTTTTGTCTTCTGTGAGCAGGTCTTATTAGGCCTCTTCATCGAGCTCCGCTCCCACCTCTGCGTCAACATCAAGAGGTCAGGGTGCCTGAAGCCTCCATTGCTTCCGCCACTTGTTTCCTTCGCATTTTCTGGCTTCAAGTTATGCTGCATTCGGCCAGTGCCTTCTTGGTTATGTTGTGTCTCCTCTACTCTGCATGGTTATTCAATTAATTGATCAAGCAACCGATCAATCTTCAAGTTCATTTTCTACTTTCAGCAATTTTTCTAGAAATTCCGTCTGGTTGGATTTGGCGGGCTGTTCATCGTTTTCCTCATATGACGGTTCCATGTCTGGAGTTATTTCCTCGCTGTAGTACATACTACTTTGGTTCGAAGATGATTTAATTGGAGTATTTTGTTTGGTTGTTAGTCAGCCAAGTGTGATTAAATAATAAAAAATTTGGTGCTTGGAACTTTTTGATTGACTTGGAGAAGGTCTAGTTTTCCTTTTTATTGTTTGAGTTAACTCATCCAACAAGGGGTTGAATTGGTAGCTTTGTTTATTTTTTCTTTTTACTTCCGAGAATCACGTTGAGAGTGTAATTGGCCATGAAGCTGATTATAAACTTAAAAATTAGGAAGCAACTGCTAGGAATCTCGTGGATCTGATAAGATGAATGTAGCAGTTCTGTTGAACTTACCTCGAGTTCTATTGGCAGGGAAATGCATGTAGCCGGAAGTCCTTTTTATATTTTAGTTTCCAATACTTGTTAACTAGTAAACTTCAACATCAGAAAGAATGCTGCTTTACCCAGCGTCCTAGCTAAATGCTGCATTGAAAGAGTATCCTGATTGTTGTTTTTTCTGATGAAACCGAATGTTTCGTTTGTGCTGATGTTGTACTGCTAATATCTTCTTCCATGTCATTTCCCCGCAAGCCATTTTTATGAATTTGGTTTCTGACTCAATCATGTATGCTGGATGTCCTTCTTTTTACAAATGTTTGTATCCAATGGCTGGAGTCAGATGCTTGCAGTCAGGGATTCATTAGTGGTCAGCTTTTCCTTCCAATTTGCATTGATTCTTTTATGTCCATTTGCTGAATATGAAAGGGAACTGGTTTTTGCTCACTGAGTTGCGCAGCTACATTTAATAGCTTTTGTCATGACCATATGATTGCTGCTCTTGGCTCCATATATATTTTTTAGTAAAACTTCGGCATGAAGCATTTAACTGGGAACACTGTAATGAATCAGTAGAAGCATCACTTCATCTGTTATTTACTAAATATGCTAAGTATATGCTAAATATATTTTCCATGGTATATTGTCAAATTTCATATTCAGTGGGATTTCTTACTTGGGTTGGTCCATCAAGTTGATGCCACTGCTTGACTTTGAGAACAAAAGTCACTATCTGAATCTGATGAGACTGTCACTTTTATTTGCGTCAATAAATACAGGAGACATGAACAGTTATGTTAAATTAATATCCCGGGCATATTAACTGATCCAAACTCCCATCTTGATTCATTGATTTGTATATGTTAACTGAAAGCATTGATTCATTGATTCCTTTTGCAGTTGCAATGGATTATCATCCTCCCCCTGGCAGTTTTATGAATTTTTTTCAAGATCCAAATCATACCAATTTCTCCTTTCCATCATCAACACATCCTGCCCATCTAGCCCACCAACAATTTGCTTTCCATCCTCTATTCTCTACACAACCACCACCTCTTGCCAATCACCACCCCTCATCAGACTCTAACCCTAGGACCCCAAGTCCATCATCCGGCAAGCGAAACCGAGTCACAATTGATGTGGAAGTAGATGATGAAGAGAGACAAAGGTTATATTACATAAAGGAGAAGGACATCAGATTGGTAAGCCCCCAAAAGCCTCTCATTTTTTTCATTACAACTGTTAGTCAAATTTAGTGAACATGTAAGGGCATTCTCAGTGAACATTAGTTAGTGCTTGCTTCTTTTATGCAGGTGAGTGCTTGGCTGCGCAATTCTGTGAATCCCACTGAGGGTAATGCAAAGAAGGCAGAATACTATTGGAAGGAGGTCGCAGCTACCTACTACAGTACAACCAAGAGTGAACGGAAGAGGGATGTTAAGCACCTCAAGAACCATTGGTATAAAACAACAAAAAAGGTGACATTTTTCAATGGCTGCTATAATCAGATCAGAGACACCTATGTGAGTGGCCGGTGTGATAAACAACTCATGCAACAAGCTCTAGACCTGTACCAGAGCCGCCATGGGCACCGTTTCATCTATGAGCACTGGTGGGAGGCTGTGAAAGAGAGTAAAAAGTGGAAGATTCACGTCTATACTGAAGGAGATGGAACAAAGAGGTTATCTTCAGGATCGACTGAGGGTGCTCCCCGTCCAATAGGTTGCAAATCTGCCAAGAAGGCTAAAAGAAAAGAGAAGGAGGTCCCTACTAAGATGAAGGGAATGCAAGAACAGATTGAGACTTTTCTACAAGCACAAGTTGTGGCAAAGGTGCAAACAGATGAGATGATGGAATTGCAGAGTCGACTATCTACTGAGAAGGTAGAAGCTAATCGACTTGCATACGAGGCAGCAAAGGAGAAGACGGTGGCTAAGATGGCGGAGGAAAGAACTAAATTGTTTAACAAGTTCACAGAGATGTTGAGTGTTGACACTACAAGAATGGAACCATGGGCGAAGGAGATGCATGTAAGGGCAGTCACAAGATTGGGAGGTGAGCTGATCAAGGAGGCATAGAAGGTACTGGGAACCTTTTTTATTTGAATGAGCAGGATATGGTAAAGTCACAATCTTTGCTGTGAATGAATATGATATGGCAACAAAGTAGCTAGGTATGGGCAGGATATGAGCTGTAGCTAGGTGTTATTTTTGAGTCCTTTGCACAGGACAATTGAACTTTTTAATGAGTAGGATATGGTATGAGTCTAAGTGTTATTTTTTGAGTCATTTGCATAGGACAACTGAACTTTTGAATGACTGGATATGGCATGAAGCTAGGTGTTATTTTCTGCATTAAGAACTGAGCTACCATATGTATAACTTTGCCTTTATAAACTGTAACACCCCAATCTCCTGAAACCTGAAAATTAGGGCCAACAAAAACTTTTTCTTAATAATGCAAGATAAGATGCATCATATTAAAATTCTTATCCAAATCCTGCCTCTGTTGAAACCCTAATGTGTGTCAACCCAAAACCTTTCCCCTCTGTTCCTGCAGTTTTGATCTCTGCTTTGTCGGGACTCTGTTCGGCAAATGCTCTCAAACCCTAATCCGTTCCTTCTGCGCCCCTGCATATATACTCCTGACCAGTGGCAATATTCAACACTCCAACTCCCGGTAACTTCGCATGTCCAATTCCCCTCCATGCAAACCCCGTATATGCAAGAATCACCAAGTGTATGTGGGCACATACACTCCGAACCCTAATTTACTTTCCTCGGTAAAATCCTTTTACCACCTGACCCAGAAAATATCTTCGAATACTTTACCATTGTCCATTGCCAGAATATATATATATATATATGCATGTAAATATATATACGTATATGCACTTCCTTTTCGGCATCCATATCTCTTATTCTTACCCTGTCACCTTTTTATCTCTCTACACGGTAAAACCGCAAACAATTACTTCACCGTGGTAATTCTTTCCCTCCTTACCATGCAACACAAAAATATCTTTTTCACCTTTACCGGATTACTGTACCGGGAGAAAAATATCTGCCCCAGTAGTTTCCTACCAATTAACCGTCTACCATCTCACCGATTCATCCATTTATCTCTTCTCTCAGTCCAAACCCTATTTACCGCTCGCCATACTCATCCCTCGCTCGGACACGGGCATTATATCGATCCATGTACATGTGCATGTGTACATATCCTCCCCGGGGCTTATGCCACCTTTTCTCTCTACTAGTAATGAGTTAAACCTAAACCTAACTCATAACCCCATTCATCCAAGCCCTTACAGCCGAACACTGAGATATTTTTCCCCGCTCCCTACCGACATCTCATCTCTGTCCCTTGACTCCCCCCCTTAGCAAGAAATGTATATATATACATATATATATATATATATAAATACAGTCTTCACCATGTATTCGTCCACCTGAGTTGCATCCGCTGCGGTCTCTCACGCCTTTGCCTGCCACACTCCAAGCCATGCCCAGAAATTATCTAACTCCTACTATTACCACTCCAGTTACACCAAGCTGAGTTGACTGCTCCAAAAGATCTGCCAAACATCTGCCCTCCTTTTATTTTTCCTCGTTCCCTTGCTGCCAACCTCCTTGCGAAATCAATGTGCTGAACACTGCATGCCATATACTTCTTTTCCTAGCAGCAGCTAGTCAAGCATCTCCCCTACTCCCATTTCTTTTCTACCACACCACCACAGCAGCAGCAGCTATTACTTTTACTGCCATGCATGTCCCTGCTGCCTCTTGTTTTCTTGTAACGTGCACCCACAGCAGCCCTACTCCCCACTCCTTTTCCCTTGCCTTCTCTCCTATGCGCCACAAGCAGTAGCAACAGCAACAACAAGGAACCAGTCAACTGCTCCCCCCCTTGTGTCCTTGCCCATTTTCTTTTTCCATACTTGCAGCCTGCATGCACCAGCAGCAAACCCTGCACGCCATCTCTCTTTTTCTTTCTCTCATCAGCTCACAAGTCAACCAGCAGCAGCAGTCATCACCAGTGCACCCCCTCTCCTTTCTTCTCCCTTGTTCTCTTTTCTATGTGCACAGCAGCAGCTCCTCCCTCACCCCATTGCTTTCCTCCTGCACCAACAGTACCACTGCATGCAACTACCAACAACCCTACTATTGCTCTTGACCTCTAGCCTTGTTAATTGTCTCGCCAAGCAACTCTACTAGCAGCAGCAGCCTGCGCCCCCTCCTTTCCCCATGTCAACTCCTTTCCTTTCCAAGCAGTACTACAGCAGCTCATTTTCTTTTTCCCACTGCCCTCCTTCTCCACCCGAGCTCCTTTTTCTTCCCTGTCCAGCACGCAGCTGAGTTCTCCCCAAACTCCAGCTCAAACCGAGCAGCCATGCCCTGGGTTCTTTTCCAAACCGAGCTACTCAAGAACTCCTTCCCCTACCTCCACTTCTCCCCCATAGCCGAGCTCTACACCAGGCCGAGCTCCAACCCCCAACTCCTCTAGCTTTGCTTGAGCACTGCATTACCTCTACTGCCGCCCGAGCCCCCTTCTTCAAGCTCCAGTTGCTCCAAGCTCCACCCGAGCTGTTCTCTAAGTTTTCCCGAGCTCCTCCAGTTCTCCTACCTCCTGCTCCCCTTCCCCAAAGCAGTGCCATAGCATCTACTGCCCTGCCGCGCCAAGCAACCCCTCCACAAACTCCTGCCACAGCCCTACTTCCTCTGCCGTGGCAGCTCGCCTTGGCTGTCCCTGCTGTCGTCCCTTGCCGCGGCAGCCTGCGGCATCCTTTTCCCCTGCCGCGGCAGTGCAGTGCCACCCAAGTCCCCGCCGCGACAGCCCAGCTCAATCCCCGCCGCTGCCCCATTCCTACCGCGGCAGCTCATTTTAGCTGTTTCCGCTGCCGCGTCCTGCCACAGCCTCAAGTCCCTCCCTCTCTGTTCTGGCCTGTACAGCCTCATCCAAGCCGATTCTCAGAATATGTCCCAAATAAAAGTTGTTCAAAACTTTATTCCCCATCTTTTTCATATAGACCACTGACGATGCCATGCCCCTGGGGTATACCAGCGGCGGAGGAAGTCGGCCCCGACAGCACGGGGTAGCCCAGGCCCACGACTCGGAATCCGACTGGGATACCGGGGCGCATCATCAATTTGGAGTACAAGACATGTATATTTAGTAGGTCTAGTTGCAAACCGACTAGGACTCTACCTTGTAACCGACTCGGACTCATGTAACCCTACCCCCCGACCACCTATATAAGGGGAGGTAGGGGCCTCCCGATCGGCAGACTTAGATCTAGACTCAGATCTCCACACAGACAACCACCTCTGCACATACCTCTCATACGAGGCAACCATCAATACAATCCACAAAAGCAGGACGTAGGGTATTACCTCATCTCGAGGGCCTGAACCTGGGTAAATCCTTGTCTCGTGTGCACCCCTCTGGATTCTCTATGCGTACACCGCCCCATATTAAGTATTGCCGGAATAATACTCCGACAACCACTTTTCGAGAATCTCAATGGTTCTCCCTGTACAACCCAGTCCAGTACACAGATCAAATTTCAAACAGTCTTTCGAACTCCCTTTTTGAATAGGTGTTTAGCTCTAGGTATCTCCAGCATGTAAACATGTTTATTTTTAGCATTGCACTAGTTACAACCATGCATTCATGTTGCTTAGCTCAAGGTTTAAAAAGGGGATAGGTTAATTTATGAAACCCTAAAACATAGGCATCCATATATAGTTGAATAGATGATTCCTCCATTTGACTAGTGGGTTTAGAGTTCAAGTGTCATGTAGCCTAGTGGTCCATCATTTCTTCACTCAGTGCATGATTCCAAGCCATAGGAGCAAGTACTTACCATCGAAACATTAGAAACCCTAACATCGGCATCATGCATATATATACATGTATATTACACCTAGTGTCATCTCCTCCACTTTAAAACTTTCAAAGATATGATAGAGTCCAGATCATATGCATGAATAGAGGCATATTCCTAAGTTACTTAGTTCAAAGAAAATCATGAGTTAAATAGACCGCGAAACCCTAGATTCCAAGCATGCACCTATAAAGTTCTACTCCTTGCCAAACCTATTGACTCGTCAACTCAACCCCAGTGTCCAGTAGGGTTAACATTCATACATCCTAGTGAACTCCTAGCATTCACACGATGCATGAACCCAGGAGCCATGGAAAAGCAAGTACTTACCATCCGAGCATTAGAAACCCTAATCGACAGTTCATGCATACATATTTGTCCTTCCTAGTGTTATTCCCATCATGTTAAACCTTTCGGAAGCATGTTAGGATCCAGAGCTCGTGCATATTTATATGCTCATACACATGTTGCATAGTTCGAAGGTGTAAGGGCATCGTAAAACCCTAAAAACCCTAGCCACCCTCTAAGATCGAGGTATGGTTTTAAATATGGCTTGAGCATATTTTTGGATCTTAGATGGATTTTTTCCTCGTGCCGTTAGTGATTCGTTGTTTTTCACGACGTGTAGTTGCGACGCGGCGATACCTCACGCGCAGGACTCCCGACGTCGACGTACCAAGGTCGCGACTGAAATTCGGCCGATAACGCCAGGCAAGCTCTCCGCCCTTGATCATGTTGAATCCCAGTTTTACGAAATATTATTTTATTTTCGAACCATGCATGCTATATTTTATCCCTGTACTTTATGTAGAGTAGATATCACCGATGATAGGGAACCCTAATCCGACCCTGAATTCCTTGTCGCCTTAGGACTATTGTATTCCGAAGACGTATCAGAAACTTAGGATAGTGTATGTATATATATATATATATGCTTAGCCCCGCAGTAGATGAATTAGGTTTTCGAAAAGGAAAAGGAAAGCAACACCCCATATTTCATGTGATGGAATATCGAAACGGACCGTCGCGTCTGGTTGTAGAGGTGCATGGAAGGTAGGATATGCATGGGTTGGGATATTCTACCGCGAAAGGGTTCTATGGAACCGAGCTAAAAAGGGAGAAGTTTTTGATCCGGTTGGTAATGAAGGGTGCGAGCAGGGAGTTTGTTAAAGAGCGAGGTAAGGCCCGTCGTGGTTCTCGCTGCCCGTTTACGGGAGTGGTGTGGAGTCCTTCTCGGATCACCTAAGGACCTGTCTTAAGTGCCGTTTGGCCAAGTCTTACCGTACGACCACATGTCCTTTGTGGGAAGGACTTGATCTAGTAGCCGACCTGGACTAGCATGAACCCGTGGGCAGTTAGTAGAGTGCGGATGGGGTGGGTTTAACCCCTGTAGAGAATAAACCCGTGGTTTTAACGAGGTATTATTCGCCACAGAGTTGGAACACCAACCTCCTTGTAGCGATGATACTGACTCAAGCTAGGTGTGGGACATGTCCTTCTGACGGGTTCGTGGCTGGGTTCACAGCGGTGAAGAGTCTCGTTGTACTAGCTCTGGTAGTGTACCAGGGCCCGGTATGCCCAGGGTGAACTACATCGTGTGGGTAAAGCCGTACAACCTCTGCAGAGTGTTAAAACTATTCGAATAGCCGCGTCCGCGGTCAAGGATGAACTTGGTCGGGCCACACTAAAGTAGTTTTGGCTCTTTGAGCCCCAAAAAGGATCTTCTGGGTTATGGGTTTAAGGACGCGATCCGCCGTGTTCGCAGGGTGTCATGCTGTGTCATGAGGTGTGAAGTCGGGTTTTCCCGTGGACTCGGGCAAAACCCTAGAATCCCCGTAAGTACGAGGTCAGCTGTGTCTACCTGAGGAACCGGGTGATTGGGAACCCCGTAAGTACGAGGCGAGCTGCGTCTCCCTGTGGAACCGGGCAAGTACCGTGCTGTACCGCAGGTAGCGGTAAGCACAAAAGTGAACTCCCCCGGGGTACGGGCCGAGTGTTTGAGCAATACCCTATCTCGCTGCGGCGAGATGTTTTTGGATAAAATCGCTTTTACATCTATGTACGTATTTCCAAATGCAAACTTACTTTCTCGCACAACATGAAACCTAGAATAGAGCCAAGTTCTTGATAATTCCCTTGCATGCATATATCTGTGCTAAACTTCCTGGTGGAGCGCTTGCGAGTACATTCAATGTACTCACCTGGCTTGTTATGTGGCCAGACCGAAGGGCAACCATCCGAAAGCAACGTCAGTATCCACGATAACTAGGGCGAACCCCAGTCAGTTGCCTGTTGGGAATGGCATATTGATGGGCTCATCACCGCTCGATTTTCCGCTGCAAGATTTCTAGCCGCTGGGCTAAAGGTATAGTTTTTCGATCTTAAAGATCGGATTATGCCGTATATTCTAATAAGTGCGTGTATGATTTTGATACACAGGTAAACTTGTGGGTATCGGCTACTGATCCAGGGACCGGTACCGTAAACACAAGGGCTTATCCGGCCTTAAAACCGGGTGCGCCACATAAACCTTGCACTAAGTTCCTAGTCGCTTCAAGTTTGTTTGGGATAAGTCTTCAATATCAAGTCTGTAGCAGGTACATGTATGTAGCTCAATTCATATCTGATTTGTAGCTCAGTTGTTTATCTAATTTGTAGCTGATTTGTACGTCGATTTGTTGCTGATTAGTAGCTCGCATTGCTGCTCGATTTGTTACTGATTTGTAGCTCAATTTGTACTTCGATTTGTTGCTGATTAGTAGCTCGCTTTGCTGCTCAGTTTGTTACTAATTTGTAGCTGATTAGTAGCTCGCTTTGCTGCTCAGTTTGTTACTAATTTGTAGCTGATTTGTGGCTCGCATTGTAGCTAAGTTTGTTACTGATTTGTAGCTCAATTAGTACTTCGATTTGTAGCCACTTAAATCTATATTATACCTTCGCCACTTGAATATGATTTCTTAAATCTTATTACTTGCCGTTTGAATTGTAGCTTAACTTGCAATATGTCACAATCAAGTTCTGACGAGTCTGATGATGGTATCATTGATCCAACTGAAATGTTCACTTTGGAAGATTACTTTGCGTAGCAAAATACTCTAAATAGCTTTGCCACACAAATAGCCACCAATATTCATGTTGCACTAAGAGCTCCAAGTAGCAGTCGTAGGTCAACCGGTATGAGATATATTGAAAGAAACAGAGAGGCATACAACCAAAATCTCATTGCAGACTACTTCGCTGTTAATCCTGTTTATCCTAACTACATGTTCCGTAGAAGGTTCCGCATGCAAAGAACCCTCTTTCTTCTCATTGTGGAAGCTCTTGGTGAGTGGTCTGCCTACTTCACTCAGAGGACAGATGCCCTCGGCCGTCCAGGTCTCTCACCCTTGCAGAAGTGCACGGCAGCCATCCGCATGTTGGCATATGGTGTCCCTGCTGATGAAATAGATGAATACATTCGGATTGGTGCTTCTACGGCACTCACGTGTCTCGCGCATTTTGCATAAGGGGTAATTACCAAGTTTGGTGGAGAATACTTACGGAGGCCAACTAGCGACGACGTGCAACATCTGCTAGAAATTGGTGAGGCACGTGGTTTTCCCCGGCATGTTAGGAAGTATAGACTGCATGCATTGGGAGTGAAAAAATTGTCCGATGGCATGGAAGGGGCAGTACACTCGTGGTGATTACGGCGTCCCTACAATCATCCTTGAGGCCGTTGCTTCCTATGATTTATGGATATGGCATGCTTTTTTTTGGTGTTGTAGGGTCCAACAATGACATTAATGTGCTCAACCAGTCACTGGTGTTCACTGAAGAGTTGCAAGGGAATGCTCCTCAGGTGCAGTACTACGTTAATGAGCATCGATACACCAAGGGATACTATCTTGCTGATGGGATCTATCCAGAGTGGGCTGTTTTTGTGAAGACCATCCCTCTACCTCAAACAGAAAAGGATCTGTTATTTGCACAGAAACAAAAAAGGAGCAAGGAAGGATGTTGAACGTGCATTTGGAGTTCTACAACAACATTTCAAAATTGTGGCCGAACCAACACGCCTATGGGAACAAGCAGAAATTGGCCAAATAATGAGAGCATGTGTCATATTACACAACATGATAATCGAGGACGAGAAGGACATGGAGTTACCGTTTGATTTGAACGAAGCTCTTGGATCTTCTACTGCTCTACCTCTGGCAATTAATAGCAGGGCTACACCTTCATTTGCCGATGTGGTTAGAAGAGATGTTGAGGTGCGTGACCGGTCCATGCATAATCGTCTCAAGCGTGACTTGGTAGAACATATTTGGGAAAAGTTTGGCGAAGACACAATAATTTGTTTTAGTTTATATTTTTCTTGCAATGTGGAGTTTTATACTCCGTTTATGTGTACTCAAATGCAATTTGGGATTATTTGGCACTTTAGTTAATACTTCCCTATTTCAATGAAAACCTTAATTATAAAGTTCTTGTATTAATATATTTAAATAAGTGAGGAGAGGATTGAGTTGGAAAGTTGGGGAGAAAGAAAAAGTAGGAAGATGACCTCACATGAAGCACCTTGCATTGGATGGATATTGCCTACAAGAGTAGCCTCATTCCTCTTATCTATATGGACAATTAAAGCTACATCTTGCTAGGTAAAAAGCCAAATCTAGCCCCCCCCGCGAGTTCTAATGCCAGATGTAGCCCCTGATCGCACCCAAAGCCAAAAATGGCACCGCGACGCTCGGGGCAACCGACACGTGGCTAAATCGCGCCGGCGACCCGCGAGCCCACGTCCACCGCGCGTCCGACCCGCGAGCACCACCCGTCGCGGGCCCAGCCCGAGGCCGCGCCGGTGGTCCGCGAAGATAGCCGGGCCGCGTCTCCGGCCCGCGAAGCCGCGCGCAGCCGCGCCTCTGGCCCGCGAAGCCGCGCGCCGCGCCTCTGGCCCGCGACGCCGCGCGCGCCCGCGCCTCTGGCCCGCGAAGCCGCGCGCCGCGCCTCTGGCCCGCGACGCCGGCGCGCCGCGCCTCTGGCCCGCGATGCCGGCCTCTCGCGCCTCTGGCCCGCGAAGCCGCGCGCCGCGCCTCTGGCCCGCGACGCCGGCGCGCCGCGCCTCTGGCCCGCGAAGCCGGCCTCTCGCGCCCGCCCTTTTCCCGCGCCCTAACGCCAGCGCGATTCCGTCGGTGACAGCGCCTGGCCCCGCCCCCGATTGGATTCCCGGGTCACGCGCATGCATGCTCAAACAGTGCCCAAACAGTGATGCTTTTTCACTTTTATTTGACGTGCTGTCCATTCGTTGTCTGTTGTCTGTTTTCTTTTCCTGTTCTCATCCGAGCGAGTTCTCTTCTCCCTTCATATTACGCTGCTTAACTCTGCAACGCTCTCGTCCCCCTCATTTACTTCACAGCTTACGCTCTGGTTCTCTGCAATGCTCCTCTTCCACTGGAGTATGAAGCACTGATTTCGAAGCTAAAAATACCAAAATCAGCTATTCGAGTAGTAGAAAAAACTGAAGTTGAAGTCAAGATCTAGCCACGAAGGTAAATTTCTTCTATATACAAAATGTTATCATATGTTCTAGTTAGGCTAAAATTAGATAAATGATAATGTTAAGATTTTGGTTATAATTGAGTTGACTGTTATTTTATCCATGCATAAAATGCAATCCTCTCGACTATTTGTAAATTTTAATTTTGTATTTAATGTAGCACGAGATGGAGTTTTGCAACGGATTTTGAAGCTCAAAACAGTAAAATTAGCCATCTTTGTAGTTGAAGAAATTAAAAATCAAGTCAAGACCTAGACTCAAAGGTACAGCGGGGAGTCTCAGGTGGAAGGCCAGCAAGAAGTGCAGCATCCCAGAAACCGGAGGGCGATGAGTTTGTCAGAGTGGGTAAGTAGGCATGCTCCCGAGATTGAGAAATGGGCCCTGGTGCATGACACAGGTGGTCATAGGTATGGCATAATGACAACCAACATGTCCGAAGCGTACAACGGTGTGCTTAAAGGTATGCGGTGCCTCCCAATTACTGCCATAATTGATGAATCATGGTCCCGGACAGTTGGGTACTTTCACAACAGATCAAAGGCTGCGAAGGAAAAATTAGACAAAGGTAACGAATGGTCCGAAGTCATGCAGAGATACATGGAAAAAAAATAAAGAAATCTCAGAGTCATGACGTTCGAGCTATTGATGGCTTGAGGAGGAAGTACGAGATTCGCCTACGGCGGAAGCATGTCAGTAGCCATGCACGAGGTGATAGGAAACATGAATGTAAACTTGATGCTGATATTTGCACATGCACGTGCAACAAGCCCACGCTGCTACACTACCCTTGCTCCCATGTGTATGCGGCTTGTGCGGCAATCAAGCAGTCTTCGCAGCAATACGTCTCAAGATACTTTGACATTCATCATCTGATGGGCACATGGGGCAGCGAGTTCTACTCGTATGGTCTTGATATAAGTTACAAGGATCTCTGGACCGACGTTGTTCAGTGGGTGCCTAATCCATCATTGAGACAGCAGAAGAAGGGACGTCGACACACTACTCGGTTCAGGAATGATATGGACGATAGCCAAATTGGAGAACCACGCCGCTGCAGGATATGCAAGACAAGGGGTCATAGCAAGAACGATTGTCCAAACAAGCCGAGCACGTCGAGGAGGACCTAGTATTTAGTACCACTGTGTTAGCTGTAGTGTGTACTTCAAATTATATGTAAAAAATATGTACGAGTCACCTGCCACTATGCTGTATTTTCTTAGCATTGTACTCCAGTTTTCAAATATGTAATGTTGATCTTCACGTCATGTACTGTGAAGTTGTATATTACGTTATTTCATACTTCAATTAACCATGTGTTTCTATTGCTTTTCGCTTTGCAGGCGATGGCTGAAGTCCCGGAACTGCTAGACCGGTATTACGACGATCACCACCGATGTCACAGTTGGCTGTCCAATGACAGAGAGGTTCCACCAACGTTCACTCTTAGAGTACCCCGGACACAGTGGCCCTTGGACGAGCGCTTCGTTCCCAAGCTTGCCGAAAGTGGACTCCTCCCCTTTGCTCGTTTGGTTTCAGCCGGGCACTCTTTCACTCTAGATGGTTCTCTATTGACAGCCTTGGTCGATAGGTGGAGACCGGAGACGCACACTTTCCACTTTCGTTGGGGAGAGATGACGGTGACTCTTCAAGACGTTTCCATGATAACTGGTTTGCCCATCAGCGGAGAGGCGATTGTTCCACCTCCTAGGAGGGCTGACTGGATGCAGCACTTGGCTGCGAGATTTGGTGTGCAGATCCCGAGAACTGAAAGGGGGGCGGCTCAACGAGGTATCCCTTTGAGCTGGCTTAGGAGGTTTGACACATGCCCAATCGATGCAGACGATGAGGCTGTTATGACTCATCTGACTGCGTACTTGTTGTATCTCTTCGGGTGGTACATGTTTCCGACGTCGCACGGAAACATAGTCTTCCCCAGCTACATCCACCTCGCGGAGGCCGTGGCTGATTCTGTGCTTGGAGACGTTCCACAATACAGCTGGGGATCTGCAGTACTGTGTGCGACATATAGGGGGTTGTGTGACGCTACGGCCCGTAAGAAGGGCAAGGAGCCGATTCTTAGTGTGTGTCATACTTTGCTGCAGCTATGGAGTTGGGAACATTTCCCGGTCGGACGGCCCCGCATAATTGAGCCGGTCCACCCGTACCCACCTGGACAGACCGCCATAGATGGTCCAACCATGAGCACTAGGTGGGCAGGTGCCACGTTAGCCTGGGCGCGGGACATGTCCGCACGGTGCTACCCGTTCTACCACCAAGAGTTTGAGATGTTGGATGAGCTAGGTGTCGTATGGTTCCCTTGGACAAATGACCATGTCTTAAGTGTGGCACCTGCGGGGTTGTCCATCCAGTGTTTTAGAGACATGCAGTACTGGATGACGACGTGCCACTTGGTATTCTCAAACATGGTGGAGCCGTACGCGCCTCAACGTGTGATGAGACAGTTCCATCGCTTCCAGACGGTGCCCCCCCCCCGACTAGCAGATGGCTGGACAGAAAAGTTCATGAGTACGCTCTAAAATTTGTAACCATTTTCACTTTGCATTACTATTGTTCTTCTTACTAATTTTGACCGTACGGTTTTACAAAATGTAGGCAGGGGAAGAAAGGAAGAAATGAGCAAGACTGGAGAGTGACGCAAAGCACATGGAAAGAAATGTGGGATGGCATGGCTGCACAACAGATCGTTCATGAGGCGAGGTATTTATTTTAATCTATCCGTTCTCACATGACATGATGAATCGTTCTTCGTTACTTAACGATGTTACTTCCAGGCAGTACGACGAACGCACCTATGACGAGTATCTACAATGGTACCTACCTAGGACGCGGGCTAGACTAACCTGTGCTCCACCTGAGAGACCCACGAGCCTCACGCATGCTGAGCAACTACAATTGGGGATGGATCGGCATAGAGCTTCACGTCGTGACGAGACGGTAATAGTACCAATTGTTTTGCATTATTCGTTGAACTATTCGTTGTAATAGTACCAATTGAACGGTTTGAAACATTGTTTGGGAATGTAGTTCGATCGGGCTGCGCGGATCCATGATACTGCCGCGTCCGCCATCCGCTCAGGCCGTCCGCAGGATTGGTCGAGTGTACTACAGAAGTTCAAGGACATCTACGAAGATGCCAAAGGAATCATGAAAAACTTGAGCTGTGGTCGCACGGACGACGTATTACGCTCACATTCAAACTTGCCGGAGCAGAGGTCCGCACGACCCAGTGAGGCACAACCCAGTGAGGCACGACGTAGTGGGGCGCGGACTTCAGGAACCGTTTCAGGACGTCGAGAGGTAACGTATTTCAGTGCTTCGGGCCAAACTGTTGAATATAGGGCGTGTACCATTTTTAGTTAACCATATTATTATATTTTCATAGCATGATGCACGGGCAGACACGTCTGTACAAAGGATCTCTTCTAGGCGAGCTGGTCGAGGACATCAGGTGCGCATAATTGATAATTAGTCACACATACATAGGGCACAAATGTACACTCAGAGTGTAATTGGCATGGTGCAATTTGTAGTCCGGCGTACGTGGGGACACATCACTCGTGCGGATGTCGTTAGGATCAAAGGCTGCTCCAGGATATGAGGTGTGCTTTACTCTTCGGAAGAACGCATTGCAATATTTAGAAAGTGTGCTTAGTCTTTTCCAATGGTTACTTTATTTATGCAGTACGACTCGATTGAGGACGAAGGCCAGACCTCTCAGGGAGGAACATTTAGTGAGGTATGTCAAATTAAATTTATTGTTGTCAAAACAATAAACTTGATTCTTAATTGGGGTACCGTTTATTCTGGTCATTTTTCAGACATTCAACGATTCGCCTCCCCATGAAGAGACTTTTACTTACCAAAATCAGTTAATGCGACCTTCACTTCAGTACCAGTCTCTAGTTCAAGGAGGAGGTTCCGAGCCTGGTTCGTCCCACCAACAGGGTCATGAGTGGGTCGAAGATTTGTTTCGACATCCCCAGGAGATCGCTCATAGCCAAATTCCTAGTCAGGACGATCAGGGAACTTATGAGACTCCCCAGTACAGTCTCCGAACAAACCCAAGACCGACCGAGCAATTCACTTTCCCCTCAGGTCACATGCCACCGAGGCATAAGAGGGGAAGAGGCCCATGATCGCAACTGTTTTAGTTCCTTCAATAATTGTGCTATTGTACTTTGCCGTACGCACTACTCTATGAATTCCAGATGCATGCGTGCTTGCTCCCTCCGTTTTGCTCTGTTGTTTGTACTTGTTCACACTGGGAAATGTATGGCATGCAAAAAATTCGTTTGTCTGTTGCAGGTTGCTGTCCTTAGTAAAGTGAGACACCCTCACCTGGTAACTCTGTTAGGAGCATGCTCAGAGTCGTCTACACTTGTCTATGAGTTCTTACCAAATGGTAGTCTTGAAGATTTTCTTGTATGTGTGGATAAGAGGCAAACTCTAACGTGGCAGATTCGCGTCCGAATTATTGCCGAGATATGTTCAGCTCTGATCTTTCTGCACAAGAATAAACCTCACCCAGTCGTTCATGGAGATCTCAAGCCAGCCAACATTCTCCTTGATGTTAACTTAGTCAGTAAGCTTAGCGACTTTGGTATATCTCGCATGCTTATCCAGTCCAGCACCAATAACACCACCCTGTACCGCACCATGCATCCTGCGGGAACCCCTATGTACATGGACCCAGAATATCTTGCGACCGGGGAGATGACACCTCGCTCCGATGTTTATTCATTTGGAATCGTAGTGTTGCGTCTTTTAACTGGAAAGCCTCCTGTTGGTATAAAGAATATTGCAGAGGATGCGATGCAGCAAGGTGACCTGAACTCAATAATTGATTGCCGGCCAGATGGACCTGAACTCAATAATAATTGGGGGCGCAAACGCTAACGCCTACGGGAAAAAAAAACCCGCGCGGCCCGGCCGTCGCGGGCTGCGGCCGCGGGAGCTTCAGCTCGGGGGCTTGGAGCGCGATCGCGGGCCGCGATCGCGACGCGGCCTGCGTCGCGGGGGGGAGGCGCGGCCCAGCCTCCTTCGCGGGCCAGGCCCGCGACCGGACCGCGTCGCGGGTGGGACGCGCGATATGACGCCGTCGCGGGTCCCCAGCGCGATTTCGCCAGGTGTCGGATGGCCCCGAGCGTCGCGGTGACATTTTTGCTTTTCGGTGCGACGGGGGGCTAGATTTGGCATTAGAACTCGCGGGGGGGCCAAATACGGCTTTTTCCCCATCTTGCTATAGCTTTGGTTGAACATGCCCTAATAGACGTTTCGTTTCATGACTGTAATTATTCTTGCTTCTAGTTTTGTCACGGATAGAGACGTGTTACTTCAAACGGTGTTGGCATTTCTTTAAAATATAGGCCCATTACATGATTAAATACCATTTGACATTAATGACATGATAGGTCAGGTTAGAGCTTCAAATAGCAGCATCAGGAGTGTATGTGCAGTACCAGCCGAAGCTACTGTTCAAAACACACACAATGCCTCCGTCCAATGCACTCGGAAAAGGAGTTGATCTAGACTGAACTCGCACAAATTGGTTGAATCTATCGTGACGCTATTTAAAGTTAAGAGTACTATCCTTGCTAATGTGGCATCTCTCGCATGGATAGCTATACCAATTGTCCATGGTGGAGATGCTCAACGGCTCAGGTCGTCCGAACGTCGGCTGCTAAATAAACAGTTGACCCAAACTTTTGCTTATTTTCTCAGCACTTACCAAATACATGCACTAGTCCACTGACTAACCGTGTTTTATAGAGAAATCCATGAAGCAAAGCTAAGCACCATAGTTGACCTGAATATAAAGGCGGTCACAGATTATTAGTTGCCATCACATATACGCAAGCCCGGGCTGGAGCCTATCGTTCGATTGCACGAACTAACATCCGCTACATATTTCTTCGAGGGGTCAATGGGAGTTAGGCAATGATGTTACAGGGCATGAAATGTTTGGGCCTTTGGGGCTCTTCGAAAGCTACACGTCTGGTATTTGTGGGTTTACTTTGCCGTACCATCCTGACGTACATACCGGCGTGCATCGGGTAGTCGGATATTTTGACGCCATGGTTTCACATCTATCTGACGGCAAAGGCACGCAACTCAAGCAGCATGGGTTTGATCATTAGGTCTCGGAAACGGCCAAGTATTTACATCAGCATTTCGGAGCTGTCATAACTATATAAATACAGTGATGGGAGCTCAGATATGTGACAGGGATAGTCGTTCTTCGACGACGCTACACTAGACCGATGTTTATGCCGGTGCTGGTGTTCTGGGTTCCTCGTCCTGAGGAGTCCACCTCCACACCTTCAGCTCGCCGGCTCCGTCTCCGATGAAGAGCAGCCCGCCGGCTGAGAGCTCAATGGTCTTCACTTCTTTCTTCGAGGAAAGCTTGCCCATCTCCGTGAACCTGAACGGCCAAAGGCCAACAGAAAGGGGACTCTTTTCATAAGGAATCAGTGTCCGGCGATGTGGTGTAACTGGCAGATTATTCAGATGGCACTTACGATGGCAGATCGAACAGGCGGATGCAGTTGATGTTGTGGAGGGAACAGAACAGAACTGGCATCTTTCCAACACGGTGCATGCCAAAGAGAGTGCGCAATCCCTGCAACAGAAGGCAGCCGCAGGTTTAGCAACACGAAAACAACAGAAAGCTGTTGGAAGTTCAGAAACAAACCATTTCCCAAGCACTATAAAAAACAAGGCAGATTTCTCAAGACCAAGTGAAACTCTGTGAAATTCTCATGTAGAAGAGTAGTATTGAGAAACGCAAACAGTGTGAGGATACCTGACACATGTGCAGTGTGTGTTCGTTACAATACGTACAAATATGAAGAACGATATCCAGAATTCAGAAGAGCAGATTATCCTGGCAATGTGGTTAGTTCCTGCTGTACTCAGATATGTCAACAATTCCGTCGTTGCTGTTACAATTCTATCAGTTGTGTTCACAGTTCCATGATACACTGATACTCCCTCACTTTAACTCTTCAGGGAAACAGATGAGCTGAGCAGACTAATGGCAACCATCTAAAGTTCCCAAGCAAGAAAGCTTCTACCATGTTTAACCTTTTATTACTGAAGTTTGCTGCTTAACAGTGAAATAAAACTCCCAGCAGACCAAGAACACCTATCACCACCCATATAATACAGGTTCCAGCATGTCGATGCTACACCTTATGCAAAGGCCATGTGTTTGAAATATATTGCTTGACTGAATACAGATGGAGTTCCAACTTCCAACAATGAAGGCCTTCATGAACTACAGCAAAAACATAAGACCAATGCAGCTACTAAACAACTCCGAGGAAAGATCTTTCATTTGATTTTAGACAAGTAATTGCAACTATGGGTGAATTGTGATGTCACTTGAGAACAGATAGAAGCTGCTCGATGCAGTAATACATATCAAGAAAAATATGAATGAAATACAGAAAAAACAACGTAACAAACAGTGTAGTTATATGTAAGAAGTCCAATTATCAGCATAGCAAACTCAAAAATGCTTTTACACATTATCGTGCATTTTTTCTGGATGAAGGTTAGCCACTATTCACATTCACCAGAAAATAATTACCTAGCTAGCACTAAAATCAACCTTAATAGCATTTTAGTTTCCACACCAAAAGAAATACAGATGTCATAACTGTTTAAGAGATACTGTTTGCAGTGTTCAACCAAACAAAATGAGGATACTATCATACTAGCAGTCAACACAGGATAAATACACGAATTTGTAGCAAATATAAGCCATCATATTTGAAATTATTGGTACGGAGGAGTGCAAAACTTACATGCTCCTCAGCATGGGTATATATCACTTCAAGGTTTCCAGACTCTAAAGCAGCCCAGACCTTTACGGTCTTGTCCAAAGAGCAAGATAGTAACTTTTGATCCCAACAAAGCACGGACGTAACAGCAGCTTTATGCCCACAGAGTGTTTGGACACATTGCAGTCTTAAGGTCCCATACCTGACAAATAGCAAAAATATATCAGGTGTAAACATAATATTTGGTAGTCAACATAAATGCACATAAGTCTTGTAGCATTTTCATACTTTGATGGTCTTGTCAAGTGAGCCAGAGTAAAGCCTTGTTGCTGACACAGAAAGTGAAATCACGTGCCGCTCGTGGCCACTGAGGATTGCCACTGGTTCCAAGTCGCTCTCCTTAGCAGGAAATTTCCATGCCATTATGTGACCATCCCCCGTGCCAGCAAACAGCATCTCATCCTTTATTGTCATGGAACAAACCAGTCCAGAAGGCCCCTCAAGACTTAATTTCATCCCTGTCTGTGTGTTCCACGCCTACAGGTCATGTAACAATCAAAACCAACAGTTCAACACTCAATAAGCACCGACATAACACAAAATGGACATTTACGCCCAGTAAAATCAACGAAATCGGAATACTACCTCCACCGATTTTGGGATTCCAACAAATACCCACACGTCGTGAGTAATCATGCAACCGACCTTCCCTCCCATCTTGATGATATCAATGCACTATTGCAGAAACATTAAGAACAAAAGGGCAACATGATAACAGATTAGGTTTTTTTTTGTGCTCTGCTAGACAACAATCTTTTCTCGAAGTTTCTCCTTTTTCTTGAATCTTCTCTTTTAAAGGAGCTCATCTCTCTCTCTCTCTCTCCTTTTTTCTCACTATTAATTTCGTTACAAGAACGCATGGTCACCTGCCAATTGAGACAAGAACTGTAATCCCATAGAGCCCCTTGCTTGATAGTCAACCAGCCTGACAGCCTCCTGAAACCGATCCTGGGCACACTGATCACCACAAACAGGCGAAGAGCCTCTGAGGAAAGTCAGTCCAACATGTCGATAATCGCAGGCGTGACAAATAACAACCGACTTGAACCCACCAACACATCAACCACCATAAGTAATCAGAGGAATTCCCCAATTGGTCACGCAGGCAGCACACATCAACCACCACAGGCCATGTGGAGGAATCAACGCAGATTCAACCCGAAGTTGTACCGTGCATAAAGAGTCTGAGGGGAATGCCGAGAGTGGATAGCCCAGCTACCTTGCCAGAGTTGCAGTCCCACACGCGAACAGAGCCGTCGGCACTGCCAGAGTAGAGCTTGTCCGACCCCATCGGCATAGAGATCCCACTGATAGCCTGCAGCATTCGACCAACACCGGAAGAGTCCATCACAATCCACTAGTACTAACAGCAAGCAAACTACTTGAAATTACAATACAAAATGTGGCTAATTTCCGGTAATACAGTATCCAATTCGAACAACACGCGCGTTGTAACAGTGCAATTTGCAGAGGGGCAGGGAAGCACGCACCTGCGTGTGTCCAGCGAGGGTGCAGAGGAAGGCGAAACCGCCGGCGCCACGGCTCTCCTCGACGGGCGGCTCCTTGTCTTCCTCCACCGACTTCGGATTCCTTTCCTGGTTCAACTTCTCTTCTCCACCCCACCGTCGTGTAGGCGCTGCAACAGCGGACGCGGCGGCCTCCGCACGGCAACTCGATCTGGAGGCTGCTTCCTTCCGCGCGGGGCCGAGGAGCCTGGCCGTCGCGGGTTCGAGGCGTAGGGGAGAGCGGCAGGCCTTGGCGCAGCCGCTTCCACCGCCGCCCCTGCGGGGTCCAGTGGGGCGGGCGTAAGGGCTCCACCGCGCGGGCGCAGGCGCGGGACCGGCGCCGAGGCGCGCGGAGAGAGAGGAGGAGATCGGCATGGCGGGGCGGTCTCCGGTCTGGCGGAAGCGCGGCGAGGGCGAGGGCGAGGGCGTGGCGGCGCTAGGTTTTCGCGTGGGAGGAGGCGGTGATCGCGTCCGCGAGAAGTACCGGGGGGTGGCGCCGAGGCGGTTGCGATGTGCTAATACTCCGTAGCGGGCAGGGGAGGCGACGTAACGTAATCGAGTCAGGGTCGGAGTCGACTAGGCCAGTAGGCCGCGTGGTGTTGTCCGGCTAATTGCAGTCAGGTGCTGCTTAGCTTTACATGCGCCGCTCTATACGCGGTTTCTAAACTATATTATACTGTACATTTTTTTTTAATAATCTGCTGAATAAAAATATTATAAACATAGAAAGATATTAGTAAGCTTGAGAGTAAAATAAATAAAACCTTATTTAATAATTGAAATTATCATGATTTACCACAATACCAAACGTAGCCGAAGTGGTAAAAAGCATGAACCCATGAGCAAGGTTGCATGTTATGTTTTGCCCTTATGAAGGATTAGTTATTGTCTAAGAACGAATTGCACAATCATAGGATGTGGACAACGAGGGAAAATTAATGTATTTTATATGGCAGAACCTGCCTGTGATCCTCAAGAATTCAGGATGGTACATTGGTACAGATAGGCCGCACAGATGAGCACCGCTTCCATTCGTATTTTCCTGCCAACATCCTAAATATACATGTGTACATAGGAGAGGCAAGGTTGTCAATTCGATTCCTACCGCAAGAATTTCAAAAGTAAACAGTTCAATTGCGCATTTCGACTTTATTCTTTACACAACTGCCAAGTAAGGGTTAAAGGCTTTGTCATATGCGGAGTGCATGTGTTGTAAACCCACTTGTAATCAGTTCTGAAAACGTCACGAGAACACGCAGGATATACACAACCAGCGGAACGCAGAGATATCGAATCAAAAGCATCACAGCATCTTTTCACAGCATTATACTATAGAAACATCCACAAGGGCAGCACAGCGGGAAAGTCTAATATGAACTTAGTTCCATATGAATCTATTCACGAGTTTGTACACTTACAATTCAAAAAATTCTTCAAAAGTTCATGACACTACCAAATGTTAATTTAGGAACATTTACAAAAAATTGAAAAAATATGATGAAATGCATGCTACACCAAAATAACAAAACGTAAGCACAACTTCTTTGTTACAAACATAATATCTCTTGTTTTTTTGGTACAGTTCACATGTGATCATATTTTTTTCACGAATTTTTGTATATATAGTTAAATTAACATTTTCTAGTGCCATGAATTTTTTAAATTGTGAAAGTATACAAACTAATGAAGGGGTGCATATGAACCTATGTTCATAGAATCTTCTTTGCATCACAGCATCTTACACAACATGACAGTATCAACCTTGCAATGTGTTAATAAAAACCATGAGGCATGTTAGTTCTTGTGTTAACAAATCAGATACAACAAAAGTTTCACATTTGATGCCTTGCCCAGCTCAACATGGGGCAAGGTCACAACAGTAAGAGAACATCGACAACAACAACAAAATCACATCACCCCTCTTCAGTTAGCTTGAGTATTGTTTTTAACTCTATGGTGTCTAAATCCTACAAAGAATGGATCAAGATCACCTTTATATATACAACAACACAGGTTGTGACTGCACATGATTAACGAGGGACGAGGAAGTATGCATCTATAACCACTGTAGTTGCTTCTTTGGCCTGGTCAATAAAGAAAGGCCGTGCTGCCCCCCCAACTCTTTTCTTTTATCAACTCCCAAAAAATCGAGTTGTAAAAAGCTACCAAAAGCACCTCAGTTACACCGAATGTCATGACTGCCAAAATATGTTTGGGTCATCACTGTATACTGCGCGGTCTTGAATCTCCAGATTAGAGACATGCCAGTCAACAAGCCTTGCTTGGATGCATTTCAACAACATAAGTCCAGTTGGAAAGAGCCACCAGCCACTTTCGTCCCTGCGTAAAGTTTCAAAATGTGCAAAAAGGAGAGGATGAAGACAAGGCAGCAAAAAAAAATGCGGCAATAGCCTAATATAATTGAATTCAAAAATATATTTGCTTGCGATTGGCAGGGAATACGATGCTTACGTTCCCAGGTTCCATGGTTGTGTGCTTGGATGTCTTTTGGTTGACGACTTATAATGTACAAGACCGCATATCAAAGCCACAACCTGAACATGCATGTGAAGAAGGTTATGGAGATACAATAGAAGATTTGGTACAGACAAGCTAATACGAATGCAGGCATTAATAGTGGCCAATGCTAGCTACAGAGTTCTCCAGGATTCTGAATACTTACAACATTGACCAGTGAAGTAATGTTCCACAATGCATATACACGAGCAAGGCCTGCTGACCGCCGTGGTCCATGACTAAAAAGAGCATTTATTCCAGCAGGAAAAGGCGACAGTATCCCAAGAGGAAGAACAAACAAAACTAAGAGAACATCGCCCATAGAGTATGAATATAGCTGGAGAAAAGTAAGCAGCACTAAGCTGAAATCCGCGAGAAGCAATATTGAGATTACTAAGCCAACGAGATCCTGCAGTTGAGAACAGACTTATGATAAGTACAAATTTTCATAAATTCAACCATAATCACTCTATAAGTTGAAATGATGGCAAGGAAAAACCTGATGCCCAACTGGTTTAGTATTGTGCAAGATAAGAGAAAACGGGTACAGAAGATCTCTCCTGTCTTTAAGTGTCCTTAAGCTATTACTATCGAGAATCCCGCCTGTAATCCTTTTGCGCATAAGAGCATCCTTAATCCTTGAGTGGCTTAGTTGAGTATCAGCAAGCATGTCCTGCACTCTGCATGATGCAATAAATCATTATAAATAAATGGTGATTAAAAATGACAAATGCTCAGGAGTCAGGACCAACAATAAATTATAACTCACAGTGAATGTTGCTCTATTTTAATTCTAGGACTGCCATCAAGTTCAGCAGCCACTGGTTCTCCTTCAACAGCATAAACGACAATACCAAGTTGGCAATACCCTAATGCTGTAGCTTGGAACCACGCAAGATCGATACGGACACCATTCACGCCCAAAGCAGGATTTGCATGAGTTTCAAGCCAGTTGAGGACAGGGAGAAATGTTACTTTGAGATTTCCACGTCGAACCAAACGCAACTGGGCATTCAGTCCAGCTACAAGACGATGCCATATCGAAGAGGGTACAGCCTGTAATGGATATAACATCAAGCTCAAAGAAAGCTTCAGAGCATAAACAATGCAGTTTGAAAGATCTTAAAATCATACCTGGCTCATAAGACTAGTGAGCACACTGTCACTATGAAGTGAAAATGGAGCCATGTAACTTCCATCACCACCAAACATCAAGGACATCGGAAACCTTTGACGAAGTCGGGGAGGAAGATCAGGCCTTTTCTCATCTCCCCCAAGGAAGAAATCTAAATATCCCAGCATAAGATCTGGGGTTGCAGTCACCTGTAGATTGGGAAAACAGGTAATATTTTAATTCCAGAGAAAATATGTTTATAAAAAATATTTTAAGTCCAGAGAAAATATGTTCAAATTATGAGTTTGAGAAAAAAATATGAGTATGAGTTTGAGAAAATATATAAATGAATATGAGTTTGAGAAAAAAAATCAGCAATGAATAGTTGCGAACAATGAAACATCACTATTCATGCTGATGTCTTTTACATACCTCCCAAATGAATATGAGTTTGAACTTAAAATTTTACATATTTATAGAGCATCACTCCCCCAACATACTGTATATTTTTTAGAATTTTTGAAAACTATTAAACATGATTTCCACGTGATCTTCACCGGTTCCACTGTAAGATGGTTTCCACTGGATACTTTCCCTTATTTCCAAATATGACAAGGCACACAAACATGACCCATTCCTTTTACCCCAAAAAATACATTTTCTGTTTTGGAATGGAGAAATGAATAATCAGTTTACAACTATACAAACTAGTGAAGGATGCTAAAAAAAATTATAGAATGATCACTCTCGAATGGTTTATCTAAAACTTGAACTTAATCCCAGTTGATATTACTAAATTTTATGCACCATGTTTCTGATCTATGGATAGTATGAACATCAATGTTCAAGACAACAACACTTGCTATTTATACATCATAACAACCTTAAGAGTACAACTTCTATTACTGGTAGTTTAGTATGTGCACCCTCTGATTATTTTATGAGTTACAAGCTCGACAAATAGTTTCAAAATGCAACTTAAAAGACATTTCAATTTTCTGGGAAAAATTACGGCGATGGTACAATTCCCAGACCAGCGAAGGAAAAGATAAGCTTATAGAATCATCCAACGAACATCTAGTGCTTACTGTTTAGAAGTAGTGAAATGCAGAGTAACAAACCTTGAGACCTTCATAAAGCGCACGTGAACGGCAAGACCGTAAGCATGAATGATCATATTCAGAGCGAACAAATTCACGAAGCCTTTGTAATTTCTTTCTTCTACGCCACTGTTGCCATGACCAAGCCAAGGGGTATCCAAGTATACAGAGGATACTGTAAATTGATCCTTCCCACCACTGATAAGCTGCAAGGGTGTTTATCTCATCAACAAATCGATTAAATGCGTCCTCATACCTGACAATTTAGAGATAGCACAAATAACATCAGTTGTGTCATTTCGATAGGACTTCCAATAGCCAAGGTATATTTGAATTATAACAGCATCAACAATGCACTGGAAATTATAAAAAAAATGACCAGAAAGGCTGAATTTGTTTATGAAGTGGCTAGGTCTACTTGAAGACAAGCATACATACACAATCTCTGTAATCTGTTCTGGTGGGGTGTGTGGGAGATGCCAAGGTTCACTGAAGGTGTTCGGACCCATGAAATACATCCTGTGTACATGACCATGTGATTCTTCAGCCCTATTTGTTTCCAAGACCTGCAATAATAGCAAAATTTCCATCAAAATTCAGGATGTTCAGATGGTACTTCAATTAAATACAACTTGGAGCAGTACAATCTATAAAGTACCTCATTTAGTGATTCTAGGAAAGGGAAAGAGTGATCAATTTGGGACCCTTGTTGAGTTGGTGCTGGCCCAGGTAACTCATCAGTACCAACAAATTTCATCCTAGCAACACTTAAAACAAGAGCTAACAAAATAAGAAGGCCTGAAAGAAGTAGACCAAATAACCAAGGTCCCCCAAAAGTGTATATTAACTCTTCCAGAGCAGTATAACAGTGAGGCATGCGATATCTGTCAGACACACATATGTATGGGCATGGAGTTTCAGCAGCACCTCCTGTCAAACATAAGGTATGCTTAGAATATATTCAAGAAATGTAACAGAATTCTCTTATTCTTAGAACAACTTGAAAGTGAGAAGTTCTCAAAGCAATCTAGGGTAACAAAAAAAGAAAACAGAGAAGAAATAGCACATTAGCAAGAGAAAAGATAAATCTAGAAACCACTATACATCACACTGAGAATATATATATAGAAAGAATTACCCCGGACGCTTATGTATATAGCACGGCGAGGGAGTTCGTCTGGAGGGCATCGAGAGCAGAGAGATTTTGAAGATCCAGTAACATTCTTGTATGTTCCCAAAGGGCATTCCTGCATTTTCCACAGAAAACCACCACATTAAGTAGCAAGTAGCAACAGCGTTACAGCTGACACAGGCATATAGCCATCACTACGAAACTAGAGATGTGATTGGTCAGTGTTCTTGCTAGATGGAGCGATGGACACTTGAAATGACATGCTCATTAAACACTCTCATGATACAGAACACTTGAGTAGGTTGTTTTGTGCAATTGAACCAACCAACTTTTACAAGTACGTGCAAATAAATAACAAGACACAGGGTGGATCATGTGAAATATAAATAAGTTACCTTGCAAAATGTACCATAAAGACCTTTTGGGCAAGCTTTTCCTGTAACTGTTCCATTCTCACCAGGAATTCCCTTCCCTTCGCTGATTCCTCCACTGTACAAGAACATACAATCAACACTAACAATATATATAACAATCTTACAGTCACGTCAGATATGTGATGAAAGGAAAATGTGCAGAATTTAAATTTCGTTGCATCATGCACATCACAACTCAGACATGAATTTCAGAACTTAATCGCAACATACAAAAAATAAAACAAAACTCATTCACACATCAGCATTCCCAAAATCAAGTACTTCAATACATGAATTTCATTTTAACACATCCAAATTTGTCTTCCTCTCACGAATTTTAGCCATCTTGTAGACATCATTTTCACCTTCGGTATAGCTCATCATAAGCCCGTCCCCTTGCTTCACTCACAGCTCGCCTTGCTTTCTTCTTGGCATCTTTGTACTTCTCCATGTTTGCTTCTATCATGATGCCAGCTCTTGTAGCATTCTTTCTTCTCCTTGATAGCCTTTTAGACATTCTCATTTCACCACCAGGTGTCTTTAGGTTCGTATTTCTTTCCTTTGGTCCCTCCAAACACCTCACTAGCCACCCTTCGAATGCAAGTTGCCATCTTCACCCACATGCTATTTGCGTCTTCCTCTTCATTCCATGGTCCTCTTACAATCATCATATTCCTAAAGATCGGTTGCGCTTCCCCTTTGAGCTTCCACCACTTTGTTCTTGTGATTTTGGCATCTTTGTTCCGAGGATATGTATGATAACGTTGTGACTAGTGTTTGAACTTATGACAGTGAGACCAATGCCTTTCCAATTAAGATAGGACTACATCAAGGGTTAGCCTTGAACCCATACCTTTTTGCCTTAGTGATGGATGAAGTCACGCGGGATATACAAGAAGATATTCCTTGGCGTATGCTCTTTGCTAATGATGTGGTGCTAGTACACGAGAGTAGGATGGTCGTCAATAGGAAATTAGAGTTGTGGAGACAGACTTTAGAATCGAAAGGGTTTAGACTTAGTAGAACCAAAACCGAGTATATAAGGTGCAATTTTAGTGGTGTTAGGTGTGAGGAGGGAGAGGTTAGTCTAGAAGGACAAATAGTGCATAAGAAAGACACTTTTCGAATTTGGGATCAATGCTACAGAGTAATGGTGGTATCGATGAGGATGTTAGCCACAGAATCAAAGCAGGGTGGATGAAATGGTGGCAAGCATCTGGCATCATTTGTGATAAAAAGGTCTCGCAGAAGTTAAAAGGTAAGTTCTATAGGACGGCGATTAGACCTGCGATGTTGTATGGAGCAGAATGTTGACCCACTAAAAGACAACACATCCAGCAGATAAGTGTCACAGAGATGCGTATGCTACGGTGGATTTGTGGGCATATAAGAAGGGATCGAATTCGGAATGAGATTATACGTGATAGGATAGGGGTGGCACCGATTGAAGAGAAGCTTGTCCAACATCGACTAAGATGGTTTGGACATATCCAACGGAGGCCTCTAGAAGCACTGGTGCATAACGGTATTCTAATATCCATCGACAATACTAGGAGAGGCAGGGGCGACCAAAGTTGACATGGGAGGAAGCAGTAAAAAAGAGACTTGAAAGATAAGAATGTATCCAAGTATTTGTTTCTAAATAGGACCACGGCGTGGAAATTAGCGATCCACGTGCTCGAACCATAATATTCTTTTTAAGCCTTCTTTTTTCCCTCACCTTTTGGCTCATGCAATTTTTCTTGGGTTTCATCTCTAGCCTACCCCAACTTGCTTGGGACAAAAGGCTTAGTTGTTGTTGTTGTTGTATCCAAATTTTATCATAATGGATCTTGCCTCAAAATTGATGGAATCAAAATTTTCCCTATTTTAAGTAATGATGTTTTTGATATCTTATAGAGCCTTCAAACCAACAAGAATACTTGTTTTCAGATATCTCATATTGTGTGGAGTGGATGAGAATTCCATGAAGAGATTCCATGTAACTAAGAGGTAGATATTATCACCACAAAGGCAGCATTGCTGTTAAGGGCTGTAAAAAAAACACGCTAAAGCTGGGTATATAATATGAGGCAACCATACGAAAACCAGATATCATCCTGCTAAGCTGCTTCCAAGTTGAGAATGCCCAAAATGTCTCGAGTAGCACTGAATCTCAAGCACCAAAGAGTTATTTTCAGCATGCTAGACATAGGGCTGAACATACTTCTGGAACTAATAGCATATTTCCTGCAAATCTGTCCTTCTGTAAAACCTATGCAATGATACTTGAGAACAATAAGAAGTCTATAATACATGAGCCATCCATAACCCATAATGTTCAAGTCAGAAAGATGCAGGGACTCAAAAATCTCAACATTCAAAGGTATAAGACAAATATTAAATTAACTACAAAATATGACACAACCTACAAATTTGATGATATGGCTAACAACTAGCAACAGCATTACAGTATGAACTAGTAATTCATACAAATTAACTACTGATTAGAAAGTAAAAAATATCAGAGCATACATTATGAATTAGTAAATCAGTTTTTTCATGGCCTCATTGTTCCATAATATCACCATAATTAAATTAGACTAGACATGAAAGGAAGTAAAAAAAAATACATTCCATAAACTACAGATTAAATGTGAACAACTGAAAATACAAAAATTCCATAATACTATTAACACCACAAGTTTGTAGAAGTAATATTATAGAAAGAATCAAATCTGACCTTGCAAGTATGGATCCTTTAACAGCTGCAACAGGAACATACTCATCTCCCGTAGGAATGTTAGACCAATGGAAGTGAATCCTTCCCCCTCCACCCCCACCACTGCCAGCTCTTCCAAATCCACCAACACTCGAAAGGACGGAGCTCTCCGCTAGGGACAAAGTGTGCACGAAAAGAAGAATTGTGCCACCAGAACCACCACCGGGTCCAATGGAGGTATTAGTTACAACATCTCTGGAACTGCCACCATTTGATTCTACTGTACCATAGAGCATGAGGCTTGGCAGAGAATACTCCCATGAGCCCAAAACTGGAGAGCAGTGCAGTTACAGCAACCATAAGAGACAAGTTCATAAGATCTACTATGCTTCTATGACTAAATATGGGTCAAACATGGATCATATGTGTTACCTATTATACCACCACCAGCTGTCGAAAACTCTGTGGTGCCATTGCCACTGCCACTGCCAAGTTCACAAGGCAAATCAGCATTACCATATGTAGGTCCGCCCTCAGCACAGCTTCCATTATAAAAACCGTTTCCCCCTTTACCACCGTGTCCACCACCACCACTTAGGCCACTACTTAACGTTCTTCCTTGTCCTATTCCACTTTTGCAGCCTGAAATTAGAATAAATGGAATTTAAGTTGTAGAGTAAGTTGTAAAAGGCATGCACCAGAAATAGATCATCTTAATGTGAAAGAATGTTGCTGTAAGTACAAGACTACAAGCAGAAACTTTTAGGCACCATGAAGTAAAACAGAATAAACAAAATACATGGTTCTTCTCATGCCGTGAAAGGGACTTACACCAGCTTATCACAGCTGAGACAAAAGGGAGCAAGTTTGAGCAATTTGTTCCATTAGATGCAAGGATAGCATATACAATGTGAAAAAGGGAAGAAAGAAAGGGGAGATTTTCAGCATTAGAGTGCTATAATTTTTCCTCATCCACTTGGAACACAATATAACATGTATTTGCTACTGGAAATAATATACCACGACATTTTGACAAGCTAGCTGAATTTTAAACATTTGTGTTCAGATATGTTGAAGGTTACTGAGTTTTAATATTAGGGTGTTCAGAAGCATAAACATTTTTAGACTTGGTAAACAAGCAACTCTGCAGATTACTACAGTATTTTTCAAGTGTATGGCTGATCTATATGAGTTGATCTACATATAGGATCCACAGGAGACATTAAACCACCCTTAGAACTGCAGGCAAAAAGCTAATAATACATTCAGGCAAACAAAAGAAAGATAGCACATTACCCAAGCCTGTTGTGCTGATGGTCCCAGATGTGTGCACAGTGACACTTCTTGCCCTATTGAAATGAATTACAGTTCCTTGTACGAGACCCCAGACATCAATATCCTCTACACGGCATACCTGAAGGGAAAAGTGGTAATAATTGCATCTTACCAGCAAATTAACCTGAGAAACACCACATTGGAAAGAACAAAAAATCAGTGTACCTGAAGAGTAAATGCCAATGAAGAATTCAGATTGCAATCTTCCGGTGGATGAATTATTTCCACAGGACAGCTCTCATCTTCACAGTTCAGCTTTGGGGACCTAATAGATGTAGAACAACTCATTACCGAGCAAAAAGCTTTCCAATGCAGGAAGTATGTCAAAAGAACATCTCAATGCAATAGTTGAAAGGTTCAAGTATTTACACATCACTGTTGCTTCCATTTACAAGTGGGCCCCGTAAAATGGAGCCAGGTCCAACCTACAAAATAAATAATTATAATAAGTATTTCTTGCAATAGTTTACAAAAGGGGAAAATACAAAAATGGTACCTCATAAAGCAACTGATGCAACAAATCAGTGTAAGTTAGAACTTAAAATTACAACCGTAAAAGAAAAACACAAAAGACAGCAGAGAGCACTCATCACACAAGTAGAATTAATTCTCTGATTCAACTTGAATGAGCGGAGAAATATGAGCCATCTTGATCGTGACATCTATATAAATGACACATATTTAAATCCAGAATCTTGGTTGAATAAAGGGGGGAAACAGTAAACACAATGAAGGCTATATAAATATGCAAAACTACAACTTGCATCAAAGACAAGTTTGAAGTTTCCATCTGCAGCTGAATATCATGACCAAGGATATTTGACAGAAGTACATAAAAAACAATAGCATAGCCTCTGCTTATAAATAGAACATCAGTGTTGTGCTAAAAAAGAATATGCAAAACAACATGCAGATAGAAACAAATAACTCGGCAAAGTTGTCGAAAAAGAAAACAGAACACATCATGCCAAAGGAACAGAACACATCATGCCAAAGGATATCTATCATACTCTTATGCTGTAGAACAGTGACAAAATAAGGCGCGGTGCCTCAATTGTGTCTCCATCTCCAGATAAATTCAGCAGACCTTGACCGCGAACTCCAAGATTAGCATTAGAATGTATCACAGATGATTCCTGACAATATATAATTTTTTATGCGTCAAATAAAAGCAGCAAAAGATAGTAACAGTTACTGAGAATGGACCAACAATGGACCTTCAGAACTATCAAATTGCTAGCATCCAGTAAAGAAGTTGCAACTACTGAATCTCCACCGCCATCAATTAACATTCTGGAGTTCCACATAAGGAGCATCTTGACAGACATTCTCAAAGCACCAAACACCTGAAAAATACAAATTAAGTGTATAGGATTTGACATCTGTAAAATACATGCACCAGAAAGACAGCAAATAACAAGATCAGCAACAACAACAAAATCACCTTGATTGTCGAGTCACTCATAAGAAGCTCCTCGGCCATCAGTTCAAACTCCGAGTATGGATAACGGGTCAACCCAAAAGTTAGAACAGCGCCAGATAGAAGGCTAAGTTGCCCTTGGACCTGAAAATTGTAAATAACAGACTATTTTCAAATACTTTCAAATAAAACATGGAGTCAGTTAAAGACAAAAGAAGAAAATCCACAAATAGTCTTATTATACAGGAACTACAACTTGTATCATATGCATAAAGGGAATGTAGCATAAAGAAAGGGAAATGTAAAGTATTTTAATTTCAAGGGATCACAAACAAATTCCCCAACACAACTTCAAGCTGATCGTCAAATGGGCATTCTTCAATTTCAAATGTTGAGGTACTTTTTTCACATGATATTCACTCAGAGGAGAAAGGCACATGTAGACTTTAGTGCTTCCTTTTGGTTGTAATAAAGTAGCATACTCAGCTGTATTGCATCCGTGATAATACATCGGGTGATTACAAATACAAAAATCAAATATGCATCCTGCTTTTTTAGAGAGTGTATAGGGTAGATAATTTAACGATGAAGTGAAGTACATGAATATACATGATCGTAGCACTAAATGGGTTCATGTCAGAACAAAGATGATAAATAGGCAAGTGATGTACTAAAGACACCATAACTAATAAAACATTAATCAAGATAACGTTGCAAAGCCTTGTGTACCTGAACACGACTCCAGAGCAAGGGAACAGCAACTTTGGCATGATTTCTGACAAAAACATTTGTCCATAGTGGCTGATTTGGGAACTCTAAAAGAAGAGTGTCAGTTTGTGTACTCATGTTGTTGTTGCTAACAACAAGGCTCTTAGGTACTGCGTCATAAAGAGTTCCGGCAGCCCCTGCATTATCCGGACAGCCTGAACTCGTTCCACCTGACAAGGTGACGCACTTTAATTACAAACACGAATAGATCAATAAGGTTGTCTACATGATAGGTCCGTCCATAAATCAATAGAAAGTTACTCAGACTATCCAAACTAGGAGCTTCATGTCATCCAATAAACATATTGAGGCCTAACAGTAAGTTTGCAAAAAGAGTAGTATGATGCTTCTACAGCTCAATACATATTATCGTCTTTTAGACACACGGTGCAGTGCATTCAGGTGATCAGATCTCTTGCAGATGCAGATTTGTACCTAAATTCCAGGAATACAAGAACGTAGAAAATAAGGATCAATTCAGCTCATAACCCTAACAAATCATCTATGGATAACACATATAGGTCTGGGTTTAGAAAGGGTAACTTCATATAGCCCAAAAGTGAAATAACAGGATGGGCAACATAGCAATAGAACGATATGGTAAAAATATGAGAATATATATGTGTGTAACAGATTAACAAGGATGTAAGTGCATACAGTCTGCAAATTTGTACTAGCAACCCTCCAAAAAGTAGAAAAAAAGTCAAAGGTTAAGGATTAAGTGATTAAGTAAGAACAAAAAGATCAATGTGCATCAGATCAAGAAAGTTACCATGAACAAAAATCTGAGCGTCATCATGCCTACTGAAAACGTTAATAGAAACCCGTCCTCCACCTCCTCCAGCCAAACCATTGCCTCCAGAAGCACTTATTTTGCCACCGCCATGCCTGTTGCCAACAAAAGATCAGAGAGGGAAAACCTGCAAGGGCTCACTGAAATACTAAGTGCAGAGTGAAGGGATTTACAAAAGATCACAAATAACATTAATCAAGCTAAAAAAAGGTTAAATGATCATGACTGCAGAAGAATACGGGTTTTGTTGTATACTTATGTTACTGCAAAGCTTATTACCAATACAATGAAATCATTGCTAGATTGACACACCATTTCTGTGTGTCATTTAGCTACTGCTCATTAATCCATTCTTGATCTCAGAGAAAAAGATAATCCTCAAATCCACTTGATCGAGTAATGTAGTCAAGCCAGTGATTACAACTACACAGTCAACCAAACTAAGTTTCAGTTTATTAGGATCTCAACACGACATACCTTCAACACTAATTCCAACCAGACTACACTCTTAGACATCTTGGTATTAATTAAAGTTCTTTAAGTTCATTAAAGTATGATCTATTGTGTGAGTAATGAATTTATCAATGAAAAGATAAAGCAAAGGGCAACCTTCATCTCTTATCTCTTAAATTTTAATCCACCAACCCCCACCCCAAAAGCCCAAATATGTGTAGTGTTGCTAATTCCTGCATCCATTATAACCCATTATCATCACAATACAAACAGTGCCATAAATCCCAACTAGTTCCTAATCAACAGGACCTACCAATTCATCATCGCAGTCTCGAATTTGGAAACAGTTTTTCCAATATTCAGTTAATTAATTAAATAGCTAAACGCTGATATGTCAGTCCAATCAGTAGAAAGGAAGCAAGATGGAAACTAAAGCATTCCAAAAACACTCACATAGTCGCAGCCTTTATATAGATGCTCCCGCCAGATCCACCCCCGCCCTTCTCGTTGCTATCCCCACCATCGGCGAGCACCGTGCCATTCATTAGTAGGTCCTTCGCAAAGAGCCACACGATGCCGCCGCCGCCGCCACCGTAGTCCTTCTCGACACTAGTAGAACCCCCTTTGCTTCCGTAGCTAAACGGGTGCTCGAGGTCTGACCACGCGTAGGCATCACCGCCCCACGAGTCCTCCTGCGTCTGCCCATCCTTGACGTAGCAGCTGGCGCCGCGGCCGCCATGACCCCCGCCATCGCCGTGCGTCCCCGTGGGGGACGCCGCTGGTGCGATCAGGCGGATCGCCGGCGAGACCGGTAGTGTTCACAACGACCGTGTCGGCGATTGTGATGTTGGTGGCCGCGAGGGAGACCCTACCGGCTACGACGCGCACGCCGCGACCGAGGCGCACCTCGCCGGAGAGGTTAGCAGATATGACGCACCCGGGCTTCTCGCAGGTCAGGGCCGCGCCGGAGATGAGCACGAGGCTGCCCTTGCCGGTGATGTAGACGTCACCGCCCAGCTCGACCTCTTCGGAGACCTCGCAGCTCGTCCGAAAGTCCCCCTTCCCGTGGAGTTCCCCGGCGCAGGTCGCCGCCGGCGCCTCCGGAGGCGGCGGCGGGGGCGGCGGCGACGGCGGCGAGTAGTCGTGCCACGTCAGGATCGAGTACGGGTCCGGCTCCGCCCGATCTGAAGCCTCCGCCCCGCGGGCCCCCCGGCCGGGGCCGGCGCTCCCGAGGCCGAGAGCGACACCGAGGACCAGCAGGAGGAGGCGGAGCTGGGGGCGGGGGCGGGGGTGGGGGGCCATGGGCTGGGACGCATCAGAGTCCAGGCGCCAAGGGGTTACTGCCAGCCCTAGGGTTTGGGCGCAGGGGTCGCCGCGGTCGCCGGAGATGGCGGCGGCGGCGGCGGCGGCGGCGTGTGCTGTGGGTTGGGTTTGGTGCGCCTATTTGGGTTTAGTTTCTCTTTCCCCTCTTTTCTTTTTCTCTCCAAGTTTCCTCGTCCGAGTGTAGTGGATGGGAACTCCGGAGAGTGGAGGGAGGAGGCGCACGGGCCGTCGGGTGCGCTTTAAGATTCGCGACAGTAGTTGGCGCTTCGGTTTTGTGTGTGGACTGCGGTAGAGACAAGTGGAGACTTGTCTTCTTCTTTCTCGCTTTCTTTTTCTTTAGTTTCGAAAAAATACTTTTCTTTTCTTTTCGTGTTAGGAATGTATTATACTTCACTGGATTTTGTATTTTTGGCCTTTTGATATGTCCAAAAAATTAAATCACACTTGTCTTTACAGCTAGCTTTCATTGTGTTTGTTGTTTTGCAAACGTGATTTGCCTTCTTACAATCAGTTTATCGATGAACCGTGATGTGCATGTTTGTTTTATAAGTTGCTACGGAAAATATAGTGTAACCTTTGATAAAATAATAATGAAAAGTAACTAACTGTGAGAAGACGAGCATAGTTGTATACGCACAAGTACATGTCTAGTAAAAAATTAATCAATATATTTCGTGTATCATATCTAATTGAGTAATGTACTAGTAAATGTGCCCGTGTGTTGCACCGGGAGAAACAAATCCTCGCACGCCCCTAGTGACTCATTCGTGTTGTCACTTTTCCTGTTCGCCATCGTCGCCGATAATGGTAGGATTGTTGGTGTTTGCATTTCAATAAAAAGGATTGTTGCTGTCCGGATCATGGAGTATAGAGTTGACAAAGCCGTAGTCATTTCCTCCGTGGCTGCCAGCTCGGGTCGGACCCCATGGTCGTCGTCTTGGGCGTTGGTGGCTGCTAAGACGTTGGTCGTGGCCTCCCTCACTCGCGAGGTTGAATGCCCGTCTGGTGGTCTCGGCTTCGCCTACATTAGCAGTACGGCCTCGGCTACACTTTTTGACTGGTAAGTCTCTGTTTCCCCTCAGCTATCTCGTGCTATGTGAGTAAAATTTACTTCCACTTAAACCCCTTGATGTAATTAACTTTATTTTTCTACCATTTGTCAAACACATTTTGCTGCTAAGCTAAATTTTTAGTCAAGATTTTTTCAGGATTGCATATACATATAGAATTATTGGTATTAGCTAGTACAAACATAATGGGGATCATCGGAGTAATCAAAGTTTTGAGTTAGTGGACACATAATAAAGGAATAACCATGAATGAGTTAGTGGTTCAGGACATCAAGACATGCTCCTTCTGTAACAGCCCTTCTAGAAAAAAAAACAAAACAAAACAAACCCTAATAAAAAAAAGGGGCAGGGGGCACTCGGCCACACCCCAACCTCCCCTACCTGCCGCCCGTGATGGGCCTCGGCCCATCGCCGCCTCCCGTGCGCCGCCGCCTCTCCCCGCGCCGTGCGCCGCCATCTCCGGTCGCCGCCGTCACCCTCCGCCCCTCAGCC